>BPLR01008565.1:0-65767 GCA_021605095.1 Caerostris extrusa | reverse complement strand
ATGGTGTGGGCACAATTGCATTCGTTTCAGGTAGAATGAATTCACAAAGGATACCAAAATGTCCTAACAAATCATCTTTTTGCCAAATGCTGAATGTCTTGCTGGAGAAAATTGGAAATATCAGCAAGACAATACACCGATCCATTCGAGTAACAACTACAAAAAATTGGTTCCAAGTCAACAATGTTGAAAGCTGTGAAACTGGCCAGCTGGATCACACCTGACCTCAGCACACAATCAAGAGAACCTTTGGGCTGACTTGTAAGAAAGTTGATGCAGAGGACATTTTACATCAACAACAGGCTGAAAATCTACTATCGAAGATGAATGGTATAAACCGACCCCACCCTTTGTCAAAAGCTCGTTTCATCCATGAAAACAAGAATATTTGAGAAGTAATTCGAAGTAATGGCTCCTACACAACCTTCTAAGAATTTGTAATTTTTTTCTTATATGTTATTTTCTATGTTGGCCTTAAAGTTTTTACTCAAGCTCAAATATTCATCTGTGTGTTCTGTAATATTTTCTAATAATAAAATATTATACCTTACTATATACATTGTTTTCAAAAATAATGATGCGCATTGTCGCCAATGGAAGAGGATGGTTTGGGAGGTTTTCGTGGAGGTTTTTGACTTATCGAGGTTCAATTTAAAGGAGGTTCTACTGTATATTTCTTAATAATGCTCATATTCGATTTAATAAATATATTATTCTATATAGTTTTCTTTGTATAGAATACTAATTTCTTACAATTAATGCTGTAATTATTGGAAAATAGTGTTAGATAAGAAAACCTGTATGAACTTCATACTCCCCAATAATTATACACTCTCAAATTTCTCTGTCATATTAATTATATTTGCAACACTCTCAATAATTATAATTCCTTATTATTTAATTCTTAGGCCAATTACTTAAAACAATTGTTATGTAATTCAATTGTAAACTTAAGAAAAAAAACATTGCTTAAAAGAAATTACAGTGAAATATTATTTTAATCATTAATTAAAACCAGTATATTATCTAAGTAGTAAAAATAGATTTTAATGAAAACATATAATCAAAAGAATATATAACTAGAATTTGTCGATATTTTAAGCACGAAGTTCATTCCCAACAAACGAATAGCATCAATTTAAACGCAACAAAGTTTTCGCCAAATTGGCGCAAATTTCACCAGAACCCTATGTGACATGATTCCCGTTTTTTTTTTTCATACTGTGCATGAAACAAAGTGGACGATTACTTCTTTAAGCCTTAAATATGTATAATGAAATATTTCTAATATTTTTAATTTGTATGTAAAGTAAAATGTTCTAGGGTTAAAAATATTGGGTTAAATAGTGCCTTAAACCGTAAAATGTTAAACGAATTTTAAGCAGTAAAAATAATTCTCATATTAATAGATCTAAATTGAAGGAAATAAAATTTCTTTTTAATTTAAAATAAAACTCTGAGCTTTTGAGAACGAATTCCCTAATCAAATCGATGTTAACAAAAATTAGGAGATAAATAATTAAAAATATTTTATTTGTTAATAAAATATTTTTAAAATATTATAGAATAAGCCTTTTCTTATGCACAGATTAGTAGGATAACTGCAGTTGTTTCCCTCTTGGGGTCGCCATGTGACAAAAGCCCAAGAGGATTTCATGGATATTTTAATTTGTATATATTCCATAGAAAGTAAAGAAAACTCTTAAAATAATTTGAAAACTGGCAAACATTTTTAAATTTCCAGTTAACAAATAATTTTTCTAATATTTAAACCACTACCGAAGGAACATACAATGTAACTATTAAATAGTACAAAAGGACTTCTCATTTCGCAGAATCACATGTCTGAAATCAAGTCATGTTAATTTTAGCCATGATAAATTTTCAATTAAGTTTTGAATAAAATATTCCCTGATTAAAAATAAGCTTAAAAATAGTTTCAGTCACCCCTGTGGGTCGGGTCAGAATAGTCCCACTGTATCCCATGCATGTCGGAAAAGGTGACTAAAATGAAATTAAAATGGAACTAATTTTAGAAGCCATTTTGATCTAATTAGTGCCACTCAAAACAGTTTTTATTTAAACTTAAACTTCAGCATACTTCTCAGTGATCGGAGTGACTGCATATGCCTTTTCTTGGATTCCCTCAAAAGTAATTAAAATAAGTTCAACTTTCTTGAAAGCTATTTCCCGAAAGACAATTCTCATTGTCTTATGATAACATACAGCCTCGTAATAAATTCTGAATAACACTGAATTTACTACAAATCTTTCACATTCGTAACAAATAACGTCGCCTAGTTCTCTTTTATAAGGCTCTCTACTGAAAACAGCAATTGTTTCATGCCAATAGAAAAGATAAAATTGTTTCTTGAATATTAACCCCATAAATGAATTCTATCTTTCTAAATTTACACAAAAATTCAATAAAGGGAAAGAAGTAAGGTAAGATATGACAAGTTGGTTGATTTATTGGATAACAAACTGACAAATCAATCGAAAAAGGAAAGGAAAAAAAAAGGTTCATTCGTCTTGAACATAGCGGCGCCAAATGCCAATCAATACTGGCTAGACTGCTCTCTGTGATCATAAAAAGTTCGCCAATAAAAAAGTACGTTAGTTTCTAAAACAATCAATATGCGTGCGAGAATATTGCATACATTAATTCGTACAGAAAATATAGAATCTTATTTATTCTAGTACATGTATCTAATATTCTAAATAATCTTACGAATTCAATAATTTTGTTCGCCATTTTGCAATAGAAGCATTTCTTTGGGGTAGAGGTGATAGCATGATAATTTAGAACGAAAAGTTCTGGAGGGATTCTATTGGGAGAGAGCACCCTCTTTCTCATTTGAAAAAATATGACTTTCTTACTTATGGATTAATCGTGCTCATCCCTGAAGTACGTAACCTAGACTTTGTAACAAACCCCCTTAGTACAAGGGCCCATATGTTAGTTGCTAACTTTCTGTTGTACATAATGTTTAGTAAGATCATTATCCATGTATGTCAATTATTATCGTCCCTGGGTTACACATACTACTTTCATGTATTCATGTTCATTGCTAGTTTTCTGTAGTACATAATGTTTGGTATGTCATCCATGTATGCTGATGGGCACACATTATCATGTATGTTACCCTGGAGTACGTTCTGGAATTGCCGGTACCACTTTCTGGACTCTGAAACAAACCCCAAATTCAAAGACCCAGTATGTTCATTGCTAGTTTTCTGTAGTACATTGTTTGGTAAGATTATTACCATGTATGTCGCTCATCCATGTATGCTACTTATGGATTAATCGTGCTCATTCCTTGAAGTACGTAACCTAGACTTTGTAACAAACCCCCTTAGTACAAAGGGCCCATATGTTAATTGCTAACTTTCTGTTGTACATAATGTTTAGTAAGATTATTATCCATGTATGTCAATGATGGGCACACATTACCATGTATGTTACTTACGAATTTATCGCGCTCATACCTGGAGTACGTTCTGGAATTGCCGGTACAGTTCACTTTCTGGACTCTGAAACAAACCCCTTAATTCAAGGACCCAGTATGTTCATTGCTAGTTTTCTGTAGTACATAATGTTTGGTGAGATTATTACCATGTATGTCGATGACGAATATACATTACCATGTATTCTACTTATGGATTTATCGTGCTCATTCCTGCAGTATGTACGTGAATTACTGGTTATTTGCTGGACTTTGAAACAAATCCTCTTAGATCAGGGACCCAGCACGTTAATTTCGTAATGTTTGGTAAGATTATTACCATGTATGTCAATGGTTGACATCCATTAGCATGTATGTTACTTACGGATTTATCGTGCTCATCCCTGAAGTACGTACGGGAATCAATGGTTTGGTTCTCTTGCTGGACTTTGAAACAAAACCCCCTTAGTTAGGGACCCAGCATATTAATTGCTATTTTTATGAAATACAGTTGGTAAAATTATTACCGATGAATTTCAATGAAAAATCTATAACGGGGATACAGACCCTCAATGTATGTTATATAACTATAACCCGTCAGTAGAAATGATTTGAGAGTGAATTGGGAACAGTAGGGAAAGTGGACGAAGAAGGGTAGTAGCGAGCGTGTGTAGAAGTAGAGAGTATGGAATATACACTCAAGAGCCAAAACATTATGACCACCTGTCAATAACGAGTTGGCCCACCTTTGGCGTGCAACACAGCTTCAACCCGCCTTGGCATGGATTAATACCACCACTTAATACCAGTTAAATACCACTTCCACCTGATCACGGGCCTTCCACGTCATCCAGGCGAGTTCATTGCAAAATGTAGGGGTGGTCATAATGTTTTGGCTCTTGAGTGTATGTAAATGTAAGAAGAGTAATGTAGTATTGGGAAGACATGGTATTGGAAGAAAAATAAAGATCTTATTCCTATCACATAACAGCCTGATGTTCTAGTGTCTGACTCGTGGCACAGTGACAATCTACGCCGCTGGTGAGCATTAGGACGGAGGTTCCATCCGCTAGCGGCTTGGTTGTAGACACTGTTTCAAAACACGAGGAGACTCGATGACGATTGTGATGATCAGCACCTTGTCACGTGAGTCGGACTGCCTAGTGGGAGATTTCGGGGTTTTCTCCCATACGATACTCATTTGTGGGGTAGTTTTCCCTGAAATTCCACCCGGAAGGCACTGTTTTCTTTCAGCGGCACGCAACCAAGTCACACCTCTACCTACAGGTGCTACATCACAACAAAAGCTACCCCTCCCCCATCCCATTTCCCTCCTTCCATGAGACTACGTGGTTCTTGGACTTGATCTAGACGTTGCTGTCAACCAACTGGGATAAGAAAGAAAAAAAAGATGTTTCAATACATATTTTTCTTAAAATGATAGCAGATAAATGAATTGAAATATTCATCATGAAAGCAGCTTATAAAAAATTCTCAATACTTGAATATAAATTTATTGTAGCAAGCAAATGATATCTGTAGAACGAAATTCGCTTTTTAGTATTTAAATTATTGAATTAATTAATCTTAACTTTATGTTATTTGAATGGAATGATGTTTCGTAGCTTTTATGTTTGTACAAATGGAAATTTTGAAAATTTGTAGCATTTAATGAAACATAATATATTGGGGGGTTTTTTTTTAAACCTATTTTAATCAGAACTTAACTGTTTAAATTTTTTTTAACTTTATACTATTTTTATAAATGTTTTTAATATATCTTTGGTTTTAAAAGAATTTCGGCCTGAATTTATTGAAATTACGAAAAACAAAAATGATGCGTCTATTTTTAAACCCTTTGTGTATTTCAAATATACATATTTATTTTTTTTTTTCAAAGTGTTAAATGAAATATTATTTTATACGAACCTTTATTTCAAACAAGTAGTTTTGATATTAATGATACCATTAAGCATTAATCAATTATTAAAATATCAATAGCAATAATATGCGAATTTTACGAAATATTCAAAAATATAACAAATAAGCAAAATAAATTTATCTAAAATTTATTTTATTTATATAATTTTAATATTTTTATGAATTCGTTTTTATATCAATGTTCTATTAAATTGTAATTACTATTAAAGTCATGCTATTTAAAAAGTGTGAAGTACAGCTTACTTCGTTTTATTGACAATAGATGGCAGCACAATCTTTAAAACACTAATTCAAATCGATTGATTTGCAGTTTACTTCCTTTTAGGAGTCCCTTATTTGTAATGTTCTATTCATCAATTTTATTTCACACATTCGCAAATTGAGTAAGACTAGATTCCACGAAATACAATCAATATCATGCTGATATCAATTCAATAATTTTTTGAGGTACATAATTTATTTTTTTATTCGTATGTCTCCGAGTTTTTCTTTTCTTAACAATTTTTTTTTTTTTTTAACTTTTAATTTTAACGATCTTTTATGAATAAACTAGAACAACATTTAACAACCATGAGATTAAAAAGTTCATTGATATTTGCGACCATTAACTTCTAAAACATAATATAACCTTTAATTTAGCAATTATACTTAAACACATAATGCATTCTAAATAATTAATAAAATAAAAAGATAACTTTTACAACTTAGAATGGTAATATTTATCACATATGGCTGGTTTTCTTCCAGGCGACACGTAAATACGGGACAATTTTCTCTAAAAGTATCACATAACCAATGCGCTTTTCGTGATATGCATAAATAAGACATAAGGCTCATCGATATGCAGATTATCATGTTTTATCTCTGTACTAAGGAAGTTCAATTACTAATACTAAGGAACTAATACTATGGAAACTGCAACAAACCAGCCGAACAGAAATTGCCTTTTTCTGCGAGTGTCGTGTGGATATGGGTGTCAATATGTATTTATAAATATTTTTATTAAGGCAAAATTGTTAATAATCATTATATAATTCATGTGTTGAGGGTGGCGATGTTTTTATGTTTTTTGCACAGTTCGGATTCGCATCCAGTAAGGGCTAGTGACACACAAATACACCCTTCCAAAGGACACACATAAAATATACTACCACAACACATGAATTATATAATGATAATAATTTTATCTTAATACAAATTAAAAAATACATATTGACACCCATATCGACACGACACGAGAAATGAGCTCGGCCAATCTATAGACCGGAAAGTTCCTCAATATCGGTTATAAGAGGAGAATGCGAAGTTCCTGAATGACATCCCTTGAAATTTTTGTTCTAATTTGCTCTAGCACCGAGAAACATCGCGATGATCCACTGAATTAGTGGAAAATTGGCAACGGGTTTTACGAATTTATACTGAATCGTATAAATATTGGAATGATAAACTTATACATTATAATAATACAAAGATAAAAAGTTAAAATTGCTTATTTTAACTAATATTTCTATTGAAAAAATTTTTTAGGGATTCTATAAAAGCACCGATTTCTTCGATAAAATAGCAATAACAAATACAAAAATAATTATGCACCCCAATACAAAAATATTTATAAATACAACTGATACCCATATCGACACGACACGAAAAATGAGCACGATCAATCTATCGGCTGGAAAGTTCCTCAATATTGGTTCTAAAAGGAGAATGTGAAGTTCTGAATGATATCCCTTTAAGAATTTGTTCTAATTTGCCCTAGCACCGGGAAGCATCGTGATGATCCATTGAATTAGTGGAAAATGGTCAAAGGGTTTTACGAATTTATACTGAATCGTATAAATGATAATTGGAATGATAAACTTACTACTGTGTCCAAAAAGTACGCGTTGAAGACGAAGAGCTCTCTGGTCGACCCTCAACCTCAACCGACAAACTCACGTCCAAAAATTAAAGATTTGATGCTTGCAAACCGTCGATTTACAATTAGAGACTTTGCCGATGTTATTGGAATTTCAAAAGTATCGGTCAATTCCACTTTGGGCCTCAAATGCGTCAAATCTCGATTGGTACCGAAAACACTGAATGCGCCAGCTTTCACTACATTGATTCTTCGTGACCTTTTTCGGCAAAAAAGAAACCCATATTGTTCCACAACCAACGTATTCACACCGTGCGACTTCTTGCTATTTCCTAAACTCAAAAGACCACTCTGATGACACCGTTTTGAGTCGATTGAAGAGATTCAGAGTGTATCGGCGCGTGTTTTGAAGGCCATCCCCGCCGATGATTTTTTAGCATGTATTGAGGATTGGAAAAAAGTTGGTATAAGTGCATTGTGTCCGGAGGGGATTACTTTGAAGGCGTTGAAATAAATTTGGAAATAATAAATAAAGAGTTTTTGAAAAAAAAAAAATTGGTTTTACTTTTTGGGCATAGTAGTATATATAAATATTTTTATTAAGGTAAAATATATTTATAATGAATTATATATAATCATGTGTTTTACCTTAATGGTAAATTTTATAAATACATATTGACACCCAGATCAGATTCTCATCTGGTAAGAGCTAGTGACCATCAATTACCCCCTTCCAACTGACATAAAATGTGAAGGTGCAACCTCAAACACAAATGATTATTTATTTTATCAAAAAAAAAAAAAAACATTTAAAAATCGTTTAAACATGCATGTACGTAACGCAACAAAAGTGGACAGAAAAGAATTGCTTATAAATACATAATGACTCCTATATCGACGTCATGAGAATGAGCTCTTCCAGATTGCTGCAGTAGGCTGAAAGTTCCATTTGGAGTGCTAACTATCGGTTATAACAGATGAATGCGAGCAAGTTCTCTTGAATGATATCAACTAACGAATGAAAATTTAGAGTCTAGCTTTGAAACTTGAAACAACAAGTTATGATCCACTGAATTAGTAGAAAATGGACAACAGGTTTTGAATTTATACTGAATCGTATAAACATTGGAATGATAAACTTATACATTATAATAACACAAAGATTTTTTTATAATGCAGCTAGCAACACAGTTGTCTTCGATGCCTTAAGGCAATAAATGCACCGACGTTACTCACTTAGCACTACCCAGAAGGTGCTTGTTTTTTGGAAATAAGCTATGGACGCGGAGTAACATTTATACCTCCGTAACGCTTTACGATCATATTAGACCGGGACCTATGGTTTAAAGTCCGAACCACTATAAACATCCATGGCGCCGCCGGTTCTCAAACACGAAACCTGTGATACCGATCGCCAGAGTTCTAGCACTCACCGACATTCAGGCCTATACAATATAAAGATAAAAGATAAAATTTCTTATTTTAACTAATATTTCTATTGATAAAATACATTAAAGAATTTTCTCAATAAGAAAAATTATATATGATATATTCTATAAAAAGCTCGATTTCTTTGATAAAATAGCAATAAACTGCGTCATTAACTGGACGGCAGTAAGTGCGTTAACACTTGGAGAATCGGAAGTGAAGAAGCGCACATCAAAAAGAGCCGCACAAGTACGGAAATGTCAGATAAAATTTAAAATTACTAATTAGATTCACATGTTATTAATTAAAAACTGGTTGATTTTGAGGATCTCAAAGCAAATGGCGCCAGACGAAAGTTTTACTAGCAGGGGTGGTCCAAATGAAGTCGTGTCAAATTTTTAATACGAAAAGATTGATAATTATTTTCGTGAATTGTGCGTTGTGTTTCAAAATAGAACCCTTTTGATTTTTTTTTTTTCTTTAAAAATCGTCATCACTTCATCACCACATTTTATCACCTCCAGTCATGGTGGTCTCCAAAGATATAGGGCAATTGACTTCAAAATAACGGTTTTAATTACGGGAAAGGAGCCTGATGGCTGAGTGACTTGGTGCCATAGCGTTCGAGTCCCGGCGGTGCCATGGATGTTCGTAGAGGTTCTGAATCCACTTTAAGCCGTAAGTCCCGGTCTCATATGACTGTTGAGCGTTGGGCGTAGAGCTGACAACCCTACCCCGTAAAAGAAAACATCTCTCATCTCGAAATCTGTCAGTAGTTAGACGGCCTTGGCCCACACTGTGCTGTTGCTCCAATGATTATGATGATTCTTATGTATAAACGATGCTATTGCGCCAATAAAAATAAAGAAAGCATTTCTTTTTTGCTTTGCTTTAAAAAATTTGTGCTACAATGCAGAAAACTATACTGCTGGCTATACAAAATGCGTGAAATCTGCACCTTGCATATACTTCGATTTCATATACAATTGAGTAGCATTTCTACTTCAAACGCACACCATGGCCAACTTGCAATGCCACCTACAAGTACTATGTAAAGGGTGAACAGAAAGCTGTTTTAAAACACCGATGTTGTGTTTCGTTGGATGGGAGGTGCCTGGGAGGCTTCAGTATGTCGCGCAAAGGAATATGGGTATTAATAGTACATATTTCCGAGTTTGATAGAAGAAGAATTGTATATTCTAGAGAGTGTGGAGAGAAATCGGTGCTCGTGTCGAACTTGACTAAGCCATAGTGATGAGGATATGCAATTGATGGTTGCAGAAGATCCCTCTTCCTTTTCCAGATGACGAACGGGAAATTTGGCATCACTCTTGATGCAACATCACACGGGAGGCCAGGCATATTATGTGCATGATACTGTTGGATCGCATTGCAACATCAGGAAGCATATCGAAGGAAATTGGATCTGTTGCGCAACAACCTGTGTAAAGCAAGATTCAAAGTCGTTTGCAACACTGGGAATTACATCCATAGCTGCGCTTATATAGCTCTTCACCACAGGCATTTGTATTTGCATTGGTGCTCTGAAGTCCAGACATGGACAAATATATCAGGATGGACCAATTCATGAAATTGTCCACAATCGTTCGATTGTCAATACGATTGTGGATATGAAATCAATACGATTGTGGATATGAAATTGTCTTTACAAACGAATTGTGATTCTGTCTACAACACCACGATGGTCTGACGACACCGTAGCGAAAGATTGCTTAATTCTTATATTATTCGTCACCACATCTATCCTGATATGAATTGGGGCTGTATTTGAATTTACTTGGGTATTCCTTATACACATTGTCAATGCACTGAACAGCCAATGCTATGCATATCAGATTTTGAAGGCTTCTGTCTTACTTCATTTTCAAGGCTTGTCTGTGGCTGTATTTTGGAAAGGCATTGAAAGATCGCATGTAATGCTCAAAAATTCTTGTTCGTCGAATAGATTAGTGCCTTGGCCTTCACTTCTATCGATCTATCGCTCATCAAACACGTCTAGTTTACGTTACACAGACGAGTATCCCAGCATACACCATCTATTGCTATGACAAATCAATTCTGGTACCGTGTAGAAGTAACATTGACTGACATACCTCAAAAGCATATCGAAGGTCTTTATCAATGCCGAGAAATGTACCAGCAATACAAAATACTAACTTCATGTTACTCAACTCGAAGAGACTATTTTTTTCAATAAATTCACCTTTTAACTTTGTATTAATTACTTAAATAAATCTGATTTTGGTATCTCTTGCACTCTTTTGATATTACATTTTCGATGGTTAGCAGTGTAGTTAGAAAAATTGAAACAACAAAATCTCAACAATATTTCAAACTGACGTTAAGGAATCAAAAGTTTATCCTGTAGAAAAGCAAGCGAAAAGGAATATTTAGTGCTATTAACCTCACAACTGAAATGGATAATTACTGTAGGTTAATTTTTGTTGGCAAGTATTTATCAATTTATTAATTGCATTAATTTTCAAGATATATAGAATCAATGATTTCAGCAGCAACAATTATTCTTGAAAAGAAAATCAGAAATTGCAGCTGACAGTGGTAATTTCCATATTGGAAAAATATAATATTTACAGAATATGTAAATTTCATGCATTTAAACGAACAACAATCGAAAAGCTCAACAAATAATTGAATTCAAAACTTAATACCGGCTGTTAAGGTCTCTGAAATAAAAATTTAACTTTTATAGAATGCTTTATCTATAAGGATAGATGCATAAATATTTTTAAAGAAATCTACAAAAAACATTTTTGAAATCATATAATATATGTGCATTCGAGTTTCATAAATAATAATTCATAAGTAGAAAAAGCATAATAGAAAAGCTTGAATTTATCTTATCGACGTATAGAATAGTGAAATTTCAATTGATTTTCGCAAGGTCAAGCAATTATATTGGCAAGCATTTATATGCTTTATTCAAATTTTAAGATGCTAAAAATTTTTCTTGAAGGCGAGTATACTTTTATTTACTATGTCATTTACAAGTAGAAGATTAAGAAGTAGAAATCGAAGACTTTTGGATTATGCAGAGATATAACCTGAACTGTGTTCTCAATTATTAATACTGAATAACAAGATCCAAATAGATATCATGGTATTAAAAGCATTTGTCTTTTCTTTAAGTTGTGGCTTACAACGCACTAAATAATTCGAAAAATCTGAATTTGGTATACATTTGCTTTGAAATCCAACTTGATATAATCCTGTTTAGATTTGGTTTGTCGCTCTATGGTCATTTTGTGCACACATTGGGCTAAGTAGACCGGGACCATTCCGTGCCGTGGATTCCAAACCACTAACAAGCATCCATGCCACCGCCAGTATTCGAACCTGAACCCTGTGGTACCAACGGACAGAGCGCTAGCCAATTGGCCATCAGACCGCAATCCTGTTTAGAAGCAAAATATTTCGTTTTGATTTTGTTTGAAACATGACTCACGCGTACCAAAAATGAGTCACTTTGTAAAGAAGAACATTTTCAAAAAAGGCCTATACAAGTCTTAATAGCATTGTCTGGAAAAAATACTAAGGAGTTTGTTGCTCATAATAACCTCTTATTCAGTTAAATTTATTAAGTTTCTTTTTATTAAAATTTTTTTATTAAGTCTTTATTATTAAGTTTCATTCAAATTGTCACATTTCCAAAACATAGTGATGAGAAGGCAGAAGCATGGATAGATTGTTAGTAAACTTCAGGATTTGGATAGATTGTTAGTAAACTTCAGGATTTGGATAGATTGTTAGTAAACTTCAGGATTTGGGTAGATTGTTAGTAAACTTCAGGATTTGGGTAGATTGTTAGTAAACTTCAGGATTTGGATAGAGTGTTAGTAAATCTTCGGATAGATTGTTAGTAAATTTTTAGATAGATTGTTAGTAAATTCTTGTATAGATTGTTAGTAAATTTTTGGATAGATTGTTAGTAAACTTCAAATCTAGTTTACTAACAATCTATCCAAAATCTATCCTACCCAAATATCCAATCTATTCAAATCTAGTTTACTAACAATCTACCAAATTTTAATCAAATCTTCTATTCAACCATGTACAAGTAGGCAAAAAAGGTAGAAAAATTAAATTTGGTAAATTTTCATTTATGTATGTATTTCATTCAGTTTGCTTATACATTTATGTATTTTAGTATAAAGCAGTGTTTAAATTATTTTATGCAATACCATCAATATATAATAATATGCCAGTAACAATAAGGTTTTTTTTTTCCGTGAGTATGAATAAATCTTTCTCCCTTTTATTTCTTATGGGGAAAAATTCATTAAATATAAGTTCAAGAATCTGAAATGGACTTTTCCTTACATTTTTTTATTATATACGTATATAAATAGGAACCTAGTTTTTAATAACATTCATTGTATGATGAAGTTTATTTTTTATAAAAAAGAAATGAAATTTGAATTTCTTATTTCAGAAATCTATTTCTTATTTCTATTTTATGAATTAAAATTTTACAAAAAAAAAAAAAAAACGTATTTTAACAGAGATTTGATTTGGTTCGTCGCTCTACAGTCATTTTTTGCACACTCTAGGCCAGGGATGGTCAACCCAAATGATCTTACGAACCACTTTGAAAATGCATCATAACTCTGCGGGGCGCATATTAAATTATATATTCCCATATTAGATTTAGACCCCTATAGACATTTTTGAAGTGAAAAATTGAAACATAATGAGTTATTTTTTTGTTTACTATTATTCTTACATGTAAACAGAATAGTGACACTACAAGCACATTGAAAAGAAATATATAACATTAAAAATGAAATATAAGAAATATATAAAATAAATGAAATAAAACAATGAAATCAATAAAAAATATTTATTTTACTAATGCGATATTTGTTTCTTCACTCATCATGAGTTCGCAGAATAAAATTTAATTATTATGAGAACTCATAATTCTAAACTCATAAATATTCTCAAGAATATCATTTTAAAATCAAACATAATTTCAACAGTTAATTTTTGAATTGGATTTTGGATGCACAAATAATGTAATTTGGTACTTACGTATTAACGGTATCTTGGCGACAGTTGCGCCAATAAAGAGCACACGCGCCAACCGCAGCTACAGATTTGGCGGTTTTTAAGTGGCACCAATCTATTCTATTGGTTTGGTAACCTTAGTAGCTGTTAAATTGGCGACACTTAAAAACCGCCAAGTCTGTCGCCAAGGTACCGTTAATACGTAAGTACCTGTAATTTTTTATACATTGGTTTTCACTACTTTGGCCGTTATAAAATAAATATATTTTGTAAAAGTGTGGTAAATCTCACGGGACAGATAAATTTTCAAGTAGGCTGCGGGTTGACCACCACTGCTCTAGGCTAATTAGACCGAGACTTTCAGTTTAACGTGGATGCCGAACTCCTAACAAACATCCATGTTACCGCCAAGATTCGAACCTGAAGCACCAAAGGCCAGAACGCTCGCCAATTGGCCACCAGGCCGCTTGTAACAGAGAGGAGCATATAAAAGATAAACAATATGGTGGCACATTCAAAATACTCCTTTTAACATCCTCAAAAAAATGCACATCAGACTTCTGTCTCCGAATTTACAAATTTACAAGCGATCGTTAAAAAGGCCCGAAAGTAAATAACAATTCTAACGAAAACATTTAGATACCGGCTCATAATCAAGCTTTAATAAAACATCACAAATTGTAACTACGTAACAAAATTAAAAATATTAAAAAACAAAAACCTAAAAAGGTCCGCGAATAAACAAAACTCGAATCCGAAAGACGTTAGAAACTGGAGCTTCTAAAAAGAGAAGCCGAAAAGTTTATCGCGAAAATCCGCAATTCCCACACACAGAGCTCTGGTTAATTTCTTTCGCAGAACATCAACACGGAAGTTGAACTGATAAAAAAAATAAATAAAAATCACCACAGTCATGTTCTCCGCAGGAAATATTCAAATAAACTCAACTTGGGGTGATATATGGGAGTGTTTTTCTAACACCATCCAAGTTACCTTCAAAAACCAGCTTGCAATCAGAATCTATACGCCAAGGCCTACACTTTTAAATATTGAAAATCTTCCGGGTGTGTTTGGTTTTTACTTTTTTTCTGTGTCCTATTAGGCAAAAAATTTCCACCAGCTCAGAGTGATAATCTCAGCGTGGTGCAATGGTACAACTAGCAGATGTTGGAATTACTTTTCCAGGGGTAAGTGTCTCGGCAGGTGTTTGTTGCGCTATTAAAATAACTAACGATAGGTGTTATTTGGCAGTAAATAAATGAAAAAAGCGTAATGTCTTGTCCTTCCTTCATAATATATGCAAACAGTTTGAGTATTTTTTATTTTTGTACTACATTTATTTTTTCAAAACGGTAATTTCCTGCAGAAGTAAGATGTCATTGTAGGATATATTATTTCCCCAACAAGTTGGAGTTCGTTTGCAAATAGATTTATTCAACCTATTGGCATACTAATTTTTTTTTTATCAGAATCTATTTTCCTCTAAGTACTATTTTTAATTTTACTAGTATATTTCATTATTACAAAATAATAATTTTGTTCAAAAAGTAAAAAATCTAAAGTATTTTTTTAGAAGATTATTGGTATTGGCATATAACAGATCAACTCAATAAGTCGCCGGTCTAGACTAAGAAAAACAATTTTTTTTTTTTTTTTTAGAAATTTGACTTTATTCGTCAAAATACTCCTCTTCAACAGTGACACATTCATTCCAACTTGTCGATGTCATTTTTGTAGAATGATTTGTCTTTATTTGAGCCAAATTTCTTTCCCTGGAGCAACTTTTTGATGTCTGCAAAAAGCCAATAGTCGCTAGGGGCCAGATCTGGAAAGTACGGTGGATGGCGAAGCCATTTGAAGCATGATTCATTCAATTTAACCATAGGTTTCTTCGACTCGTTACGTGACAAGGGGCATTGACTTGGTGAAAAAGCACTTTTTTTTTTTAATTTCTACACTCAATAGATCCAATAAGGACATGTGATATTCGCTATAATTTTATCTTTCTCAAGATAATCGATGAACAAACGATAATCGATGATGATGATTTGGGACATCGATGTGTCCCAAAATACGGATGCCATAATCTTGTCTGCTGAATTTGGAGTTTTTGGTCACTGTGGACGACTTTTACCGGGTGCTGTCCACTCAGTTGACGATCATTTTGATTCAGGTGCGTAGTAGTGGGTCCATGTTTCATCCATTGTCACATGTCAACGCAAGAACGCGTAAGTGTCTCGGCAGGTGCTTGTTGAGCTATTAAAATAACTAACGATAGGTGTTATTTGGTAGTAAATAAATGAAAAAGGGTAATGCCTTGTCTTTCCTTCGCAATATGTGCAAACAATTTGAGTCTTTTTTTTTTTTTTTTTTTTTTACTACATTTATTTTTTTAAAACGGTAATTTCCTGTAGAAGTAAGATGCCATTGTAGGATATATTATTTTCCCCAACACGTTGGAATTCGTTTGCAAATAGATTTATTCAACCTATTGGCATACTAATTTTTTTTTTATACCAGAATCTATTTTCCTGTAAGTATTATTTTTAATGACCAAAATTACTATTTTTAATTTTGCTAGTATGTTCATTATTATAAAATAATAATCTTGTTCAAAAAAGTAAAAAATCTAAAGTATTTTTTTGGAAAATTATTGGTATTTCAGGCATATATCACATTAATCAATAAGTCTCCGGTCTAGTCTAAGAAAAAAAAATTTTTTTTTTTTAGAAATTCGACTTTATTTGTCAACATACTTCATCCTCAAGAGTGACACGTTCATTCCAACTTTTGGATGCATTTTTTGTAGAACGATTTGTCTTTTTTCTCAAAACAGTTTTTTTTCAGCCAAATTTCTTTCCCTGGAGCATCTTTTTGATGTCTGCAAAAAGCCAATAGTCGCTGGGGGCCAGATCTGGAGAGTACGATGGATGGGGAAGCAATTCGAAGCTTAATTCATTCAATTTAACCATAGTTTTCATCGGCTTGTGACAAGGGGCATTGTCTTGGTGAAACAGCACTTTTTTTTTCTTAATTTCTACGCTCAATCGATCCAATAATGGCATGTAATATTCGCTATTGATAATTTTATCTTCCTCAAGATAGTCGATGAACAAAATATCAGGAGTGTCCCAAAATACGGATGCCATAATCTTGTCTGCTGATATTGAGTTTTTGGTCACTGTGAACGACTTTCATCGGCTGCTGTCCACTCAGTTGACGCTCATTTGATTTAGGTGTGTAGTAATGGATCCATGTTTGATTCATTGTCACATACCAACGTAAAAATCCTTTTTATCTGGCTCGAACAGCTCCAAACAGCGCTCTGAATCGTCGGCGCATTGTTTTTTTCGGTCCGGTGTGAGCAAAACGCGGCACTCACTTCGAAAGCAACTTAAGCATGCTCAAATTTTCATGTAAAATTGTAAACCCACTACCTTCTGACATCTTTAAGGTGTCAGCTATCTCATGCAGCTTTTTACTTTAAAATCTTTCAAAAATATTTTGTGGACTTTTTATGTTTTCAGGAACAACTGTCGACTTGGGGCGACCAGAGCATTCAGCATAATCGGTGTTTGTACAACCTCCTTTTAATTCAGCATACCAGTCAATAATATTTAATTTCCCTGGTGCAGTGATCAATGGTGACAGTGCAGTCAATAATAGTGATTTTCTCCATAACGCCACTGTGTGGCTTCAACAATATTTTTCTCCATCAAAAAACAATTTTTAATCAACACACGCAATTCTTTTTTATACATTGTTTTGAAAATTACAAAAACTGAGGTCACTAAAATCACTGTAACCTGTAAACTAATTATCAGAATGTCATGAAATGTTGACATGTATCGTTTAAAGGACGCTAAAATCCAAAAATCATACGAGTCTATCAACAATGTTGCCATATATGTGTCAGACAGGTGACTTATTGAGTGATGTGTTACAAACGCAAATATTTCTCACCCCAAAATGATTTTTTTTTTTTTACAAATTTTTCTACTTAAACATTAAACTTAAAAAATGATCCAAATAGATTTTTTATTTACTACATACTTACATGTATTACAGAAGTTTCTGCAATCACCATTTTCTGTGCAATTATCAGTTTCATAATTATGTGAGCAATTATTGTAAAGAACCAAAATGGAGACATTCATTAATATTTTTTTCTAGTGTTTATTTTTTGAAAATAATATATTTAACTGTCTATATTAATGTGACCCTATGTCCCATTTTGAGCAGGTCGCACAAACAGATAACACATGTATACCATTAAGTCAATTTAATTACCGGCACATAACTCAAATTTTTACGATATTTAAAAGCAATTGCACTTTCAGTATTAATTTAAATGCTAAACACCCAAAATTTAATAAAAGTTCTCCATAGATAGTCAAATGTGAAAAGTATCGTACGGAATTTGACACAAATCATGGAGGTATCAAAATTTTAAATTGGAACAGGATTTGGGCAAACAAATATGATGTTGATGGGAAAAAAAAAAGGAAACGGGGATAGGAACATTATTGATAAAGAACCTGATCTAGTCTGTAATAAAAAAAATTCAATGAAATATTTTTCTATACTTTTTTTTTTATTAAACTAAAGGTGGGACCTTGTTCCCTATTGTTAATTTTGAAAACTGAAAAATTTTCACAAAAAATGTAATATTAATAATAATAATAATTTTATATTGTTTAAGTAAACTGAATACGTGATTAGGCTAGCCCATTGGTGGGTTGCAGTTTAGTGCATACATTATCATTATTGAATAAGAATACGAATCTGATTGTTAATTGTTAATCAAACCCAAATGGGCCTGATGTGCCAAATGGTCCCTGCCAAATGAGCCGAGTGACTAACGCTCAGACACTCGATGCAACAGGTTTCGGGTTCGAGTCCCGGCAGATGAATGATGCTATGAATGTCTGTAGTGGTTGAGAATACACTTTAAACCATAAGTCCCGATTTAATTTGACTGTACAGCGTTGGGCGTAGGACCTCGTAAAAGAAAAAGTATCTCCTGTCTCGAAAGCTGCCAGTAGGCAGACGACTTTGGCCCACCCTTGGGCTGTTGCGTCAATGATAAAGAATCAAACTCAAACAAGAATTATTTTTTGTTGTTGAATACGGTGGTCCTCATTTTCCACTTATGTATACCATTGACGGGAGATAAGGAAGCACAGTGCCTTCCAGCAGGACTTTTAGGTTTAGCTTCCCTGCTAGCCTTACGAGTGAAAAACAGGAAAAACTTCCCTAGGCAACCTGACAATTGGTGTGAAATGCTTTATATACTTTGTCCCAAATGCCTTCGAAGTCTACAATAACACTGCCGGTGGGATTCAAACCTCGGTACTTCTAAACGCTAGCATTAAATAATTTTGACTCCTTTTTTAAAGCTTGTTTGGAGTATATAGTATTGTAAACTAGTAATTTCTTAACCTTCCAGGTTCCATTTGAATTTTTTTTTTTTTAATTTTATAAGCAATTATTAATTTAACCATTAATAAAAAAAAATTTAATTATTTAGTTTATGATTTGTAATCATAAATTTTAATATTTTATCTATTTTTGTTAAATTTTTATTTAAAAAATCGGCTTCTCGCATGAGAGTTAGTTCAACATTTTTAGACCTGATTGTGTAAGAAAGTTGTGGAGAGACAATTAAACACAGAAATGTATCCAAAGAATTTTTTTCAGATAGTGAACTTCTTACTTCACTATTTGTATAATTTTTATGGTGCTATGAGTTCCTCTGTTGTAGGAAATTTGGTCATTAAATCTCAAATTATAATATGCATATTGATATATTAAAAAATAATTTACAATAAAGTGCTGCAAAAATTATACTCAATCTTGATTATATTTTTATACCAGTATTAAAAATTAGGACGGAGTACTCTAATATTTCTTCATTTTCCTTCACAGTCGATAGATTGAGCATTTATGTAATATTTAAGATGACTAACTAAAATTAAGTTCCATCAAAACTGCTCAAATACTGCTGCAATGCTGCCCCTGAAGATTGCAAGTTATTATAAAAATCAAAAGAGAGGCAACTAAGTATTAACTGTTAATTATTTGTAACAAAATTTGTAAATTATTTTGACTATATACGATTATTTTTTTACATTGTTAAATAAAAGCTAATTTTATTTATTTCTTTGTTCTAAACACGTCAAAAGATTCTCATTTGTTTTAATTACAATCAAATCTAAAATAAATAAAATTAAAACTTGTTTGCTTATTAGAAAAAAAAACATGTTTGTAAAACATTTGAAAACATTTCAATTATTGTGAAACATTCGAAAAACATTTAAACTATTGTAAAACATTCAAAAATATTTAAATTGTAAAACATTCGAAAATATTTTAATTGTAAAACATTTGAAGATATTTAAATTGTAAACATTTGAAAACATTTAAATTATAATTCAAATTATTGTAAGACATTCGAAAAAATTTAAATTATTGTCAAAACATTTAAATTGTTATAAAACATTTCAATTATTTAAAATATCTGCAAAATGTAAGTCTTATGTAGCAACGAAATTAATTTTATGATTAAAATGATTTTTTTACTGTAAAAGAAATAAAATTATTTCATCGTACAATTTTATTCTGCATCACGTAATACATTAATATCAATTTCTCTGGCGATGTTTAATTATCTTTTTTTTTTATTATTATTATTAATAAATGTTAAAAAATTACTTTAAATATTGATGACAATAAGTACAGAAATAATTACAAAAATATTGTATTTCACTGCTGAAACTGGTATTAAACATGCAGTAATCATAACGGCATTGGCAGACATTGTACATTATTAAAAAAAAAAAGGTATTCACAAAATGTATGCAAGTATTTTAATTAAATCTCTGCTTGATACTGAAAGTTGCGGAAATTGACTACACTTTCCAGAAAAAGGTGATATCATCTACGTTTCCCTTACTATTACTCGCTCATAAAACAGCAGGTGCCTAAAAATATTATCAAGAGGTAAAATACTACCTAAATATTCATTAATTCATTCTCAGTTTTAAAATTAATTAAATGCGATTTCGTAAGACATTTTTATGTGTTGTGTAGCTTTCACGTCTTTCAAAATGAACAAGCAAATTTATTTTATTCAAGTTATCAAAATGGAGGTATTAGAAAATGAAGAAAGAAATATTAGGTGTAGATAAAGTTACATTTTTTAACAATAATTTTCTGGTAAGAGATATCTGATGTGTATATAAAAATAAAGAATTAAAAGATTATTATTTAAATATCATTTAATTTTCTAGTAAATCCGGAAAAAAAATTGTTAAAAAAAAAAAAAAAAAAAAAAAACTTTCTCTCAAATAAATATTAATTTGCTGAATAACTTCAAAATATCATTTTAGAAAATTATACGAAGCGTCTGTTTTCTAATATTTGCAGTATGTCAACATCTATTATTTCTGAAGATATATTCACCATCGTAGCAGTCAGCATAAAAAAAATCGCATTCAATAAGAACAGAAAAAATTCATTTGAAATAAGTACAAAATAATCTATCAGAATAGAAAACTCAATTAGAATTCTCTTCTGAATTCTCTATTAGAAATCTCATTCTTTCTCAATTCTTGTTTAATTAATTAGCATTCTTCAATCAATTGGAATTAATTAATTAGAATTCTTGCTTAATCGATTAGAATTAATCTCAATCAGAATTCTTGCTTAATCAATCAGAATTCTCAATCTCAATTAGAATTAGAATTCTTGCTTAAATCAATCAGAATTCTCAATCTTAATTAGAATTCTTGCTTAATCAATCAGAATTCTCAATCTTAATTAGAATTCTTTGCTTAATCAATCAGAATTCTCAATCTTAATTAGAATTCTTGCTTAATCAATCAGAATTCTCAATCTCATTAATTAGAATTCTTGCTTAATCAATCAGAATTCTCAATCTTAATTAGAATTCTTGCTTAATCAATCAGAATTCTCAATCTCAATCTTAATTAGAATTCTTGCTTAATCAATCAGAATTCTCAATCTTAATTAGAATTCTTGCTTAATCAATCAGAACTCTCAATCTCAATTAGAATCAACTACTCATTTTTTTGCAGACAATTATTGGATTAAAAATGCCTGTTATTCATATATAATAATATCTCTATTCATAAAGCAAATTATATGAGTGCGGATGATTATTTCCTAAAATATTTTTCCAAGTATTTGACACTCAGAAATTCAATTTTTTTTTACCCTAATTTATTATTTTTTATCTGGTGCGAATCCGAAAAATCACGAAAAAAATCATATTAGTTATTTTTTAATTAAATAAAAAAAAAAACTTTTTCAAGAATCGTCTGCTTTTATCAGCAAGTTTAACAACTTCATAAAACATAGTAAGATAAGATAATAAAATGATGATATGATAAAACAATAAAAATAATGAACATAATAAATTAGAATTTTTGATGTAAATATCACAAAAAAAAAAAAAAAAAAAACCCACAAGACAGAGATTTATTTCTTCTTTTTAAAAAAAAAAGTTATTATTGCATGTCTTAAAGAAAATTATGATAAAGTTATATATTTATTTTTTTTTTATTAAATAGAACTATAATTTTTAAAAAAAAAATGAGCCGTAATTTCAAAATTAAATATTCAGAAACATAATTAGTTTAAAAATCGTCTGATTTCATTTGTATAGATTAAATTATTTACAAATATTAATTATTTGTAAAAAAATACATTGTTTTCAATTGTATAGAATAAAATTAATTATGATATATATATAAATAATTAATAATTGTTATATATTTATAATTCATAAAATATTATTGATTATTATTATTAAAATTCATTGATTATTATTTATATTCAGAAACATCATTAGTTTAAAAAAAAATCGTCTGTTTTCAATTGTATAGATTAAATTAATAATTTTAAAAAAAATAATTATTTGTAAAAAATATATATATATTGTTCATAAATATTGCACTGAACGAGAATAACAATAATTATTATAATATATTTATATATTAATAATTATTATTATATATTTATAATTCAGAAACATCATTAGTTTAAAAATCGTTTGTTTTCATTTGTATAGATTAAATTAATAATTTGTAAAAAATAATTACTTGTAAATATTAATTATTTGTAAAAATAAATTGTTTGCAAATATTTTATTGAACGAGAATATAAAATAAGTATTTTATTTGTTTTTAAGAATATTATTGAAATAAAAAGTGTAAACAAATTTTGCTCTTGAATATCTTTTTAATTTTTTTTTTCAAATATGAAGGGCTGTAAATTGAAATATTAAATAAAGCATAAATACACAAACAGCATCACGTCATAGTTTTTTTTCGTGGCCCACTTTAGTATATGTCAATTTTATTTTAAAGTTAAAAGATAAATATATATATATATTTTTATTTTTGATTTTTAATTTTTTTGATGAAATATTAAAACGTACAACATAATCTGACCCCTGAATAAAAACTATACCCTTAAATAAGGTATTTAACATTCTCTAATTAATAATAAGTTCTGTATTTGAAATTGTATCAATAATGACATATCTTAAATGGAGGTAGGAAATGAGATCCAATTTATGTTTTACTTTTCCATAACTTACTGGGAAATGTTATTTTAAAAAAATCAGAACACATCTTGTGAAATTATTAAAAGCATATTCAATTTCAAAATTGCACTCAATTAAGTAGATCAGGTTGTTGCTAAATAACATGTTCAAGCTCTAATTTGATTGAAAAAATTATTATTTCAATATAAGAAAAATTATTTTTATTGATAACTGCAAAATTATATATTTCGGCAATAAAGTGACGATCTTTCCTCAATTTTTAATCCTATGATTGTTTATTGCCAAAATACATGTCCCATTTTAAAATTGCACTCATTTAAGTAGCTGTGTTTATTATTAAAGTTATACATTGAAATACGCAAGTCTATTGGGTTGAACACATAACTTTGAACAAATATTTTCAAGTGATAATGATTTTAAAAATATTTGAATAATCACTTTAGGTTTTGGTTACTAAATCAATTCAAATATTAAACACTAATTAAACCAACAAAATACAACGCATTAGTTTTTTTTTAAATATATAATGAAAAATAAATAATAAATGAGGTAAATAAATAATAAGTACAATCTTTTGTGTTACCTGCTGCCTATTTATAGTGAGTACATGCGGCTCGCAATCTCCAGTTTAATCCATCCATGAAATAAAACATTTAAAGAACTAATATTTAATAATGAGTTTAGGTTGTCGATGTGAACAATAGAATTTTATATTATTAAAGAAGAGGGAATTAATATAAAATGTTTGACTATTGGAAAATACAAATGGAGTACTGTTATTCCACCAAGAAAATAGTAATTCGTGGAAATTAAATAATCGAATTATTTAATTACCGCGAAAATATCCATCATCATACAGATGTATGGAATTAACATGACATAAAACGTTGACCATTGAGATACGCAAATAAGGTACTGCTACACCTGCTCGGAAAATTATAATTTTCCAAGTGGAGTAGCAGTACTTCATTTGTAAATACAGACTTCTACTAATATTTATTTTGTTTCGTTTAAAAGTTCTTTCAAATACTATTTACAATTGCAATGGATGCCATAAATATTATCACTACGTTTAATAAACATTAGTAATTCGATTTCAACATTCCTATATCTCCTAGTTTTCCACAGGGGTCTGAACGGCCGAGTGACTAACGCTCTGGCGCTCGGTACCACAGGTTTCGGGTTCGAGTCCCGGCGATGCCATGGATGTTTGTAATGGTTCGGAATCCACTTTTTAAACTGTAGGATCCGGTCTGTTTAGCCTAACGTATGCACAAGATGACCGTAGAGCGACAAACCAAACCAAACCTAGTTTTCCAGTTACCAAAATAAAAAAAAGAAGAAGAAGAATTTGTTAAACATCATCAAAGGGTAAATCTACACTGTCTATGCGATAACTGTAACTAGTGATTAAAGAGCAAGCCACCAGAGGACCCGAACCCAAATCTCAAATTTCACACTACCTAGTTTGCACTGCGACTGGTTATGAAAGAGCCATATTTATCAATAGTGAATGATTCATGTTTATCAATAGTGAATGAGTCATGTTTAACAATAGTGAATGAGTCATGTTTATCAATAATGAATGAACCAAATAGGTGATTCAAGCATGCTTAGCGTGCTCTTAAAAGATTAAATTAAAAATAACGCGCCGTTTCCATTGTAACACAAAATCAAAATTCAATGTTTTATAAAATTTGTAAAATTCCCAATTAATCTACATTATGTTGTACAACGTAATATAAACATAACATAAATTTTTAATATAAACGTTGTACAACATTTATGTTTAAATCTAAAACGCTTTTTATACCATGCATAAGTTCTTAAAATTATATTTTAAAAGTTCTAAAAGAATTATAAGCTGTAAGATTTATAAGAAGAATTATAATTTGTCAAAGGAATTCACGTAAAAAGAACTACTTAATAATTTCTTAGAATTTTCTTCATTTGTACAATGCATGATAAAATTATCATTTGCACAATGCATGATAAAATTATCATTTGTACAATGATTGATAAAATTATCACTTGGTCCATGTATGATAAAATTATCATTTGGTCCATGTATGATAAAATTATCATTTGGTCCATGTATGATAAAATTGTCATTTGGTGTCCATGTATAATAAAATTATCTCTTTAATTATTGGGTTCTTTTTAAATAAAATTCTTAAGATTCAGAAAATTCTACAAAATTCTCTGAATTTTCATGAATTATACATGAATTTAATTCAGACTGAGTGGGTCACATAAAAGTGAATAAAGTATATGTGTAAAAATTATTTTTTTATAATAAAATTCATTGTGCATAATTCAGTATTAAAAGATTTGGTTTGTCTCTAAAGGTCATTTTTTTAACATCAGTGATAATTAGAGCGGACCTACAGTTTAAAGATGATTCAGAACCACTAACAAACATCCATGCCACCACCAGGGATTCTAATCTGAAGCCTGGGGTACCGAAGGCCAGAGCGTTAGCATTTTGGCCATCAGGTCGCTGGTTTTGATAATAAAATTCAAGTACAAAATTCGTATAAAAAGATTTCATTTGTCGTTCTATTATCCTTTTAACACTACGGATAAAATCTGAACCTACAGTTTAAAGATGATTCCGAACCAGTAACAAACAGCCGGGATTCTGAAACCTGAAGTCTGTGGTACCAAAGGCCAGAGCTTCTAATCAATTTAGCATTTACATGTAAAATTGAATAAAATATAGTGAAGAAAACTATTTTTAATAGTAAAAAAATCGTGTAAAAAATTCTGACCGGAATTAGATCGGGACCTACAGTTTAAAAATGATTCCGAACCACTCACAAATATCCATGCCACAGCCAGGATTCGAACTTGAAGCCTGGTGTACCAAATTCATATAAAAGGAGATTATAGTGTACTCGCATATAAAGCTAACAATAGGGTTTTATATTAAACAATAGGGGATATTTGAAATCCCTCACATAATCTGGATACTTTCACATTTATTATTAGTGATAAATTTCAAATAATGGGTCAGTAAGTAAGACATAAATCTGGTAACTAAATTTTTCCTAATAGTTTAATTTACAAAAATGATAATTTCAAATATCTGGTAGAGGCAAATATAAAATATCCACCAGCGCCTATGCATTATTAAAATGAGGGCGACAGCCATTACGCACACGCCCATACATCCCCATTCCTCACCCGAAGAAAAATTATCAAACCACCTTATCTGATAAGAGGCACTCCAGCATCTTTACGACATCTCATTCCGCGAGCCCCTAAATCAGCCGCGAACACGCAAAAACAAAACACACCAGGCGCACAAGAAACCAGAGACACACACACATACCACCAAAAAAAAATAAAAAGAGTCCAAAAAGAAAAAAAGAAGAGACTTCATCCCCTTCTTCGGGGTGGACCAGAACCAGCAAATCAAAACAGTCCTCCCCGCCATCCTCTCTCCATCCTTTCCCAACGGATTAAACCGACTCCAACTTCCCCGTATCTCATCAGTCGCTCTCGAGATCTCGAACCTTCAAGTTGCAAAAAGGATGGAGTCGCGGATTATGATGGGAGAAATGGATGATTCCGGCAGTAGCATGGAGTCCGAGTCCGGCGCCTATCCGGCATCTATCCGGGCTGCCGTGAGCAGGGTGCTGCAGGGATACGACTGGAGTGTGGTACCGGCCCCGGTCAGGAATGGTATGGGGGGTGCAGCCAGTGGTGACCGGAGGAAGCCCTATGTGAAGAGACCCATGAATGCCTTCATGGTATGGGCACAGGCTGCTAGGAGGAAACTGGCTGACCAGTACCCTCATCTGCATAATGCCGAACTCAGCAAGACACTTGGAAAATTGTGGAGGTATGTCGCAGAATAAATTTCAATAACTTTTTGAATTAATCTAACAGTTATTAATTAATTTGTAAATAATATTTTTTTTTAAAGTTATGTACAGAAGAATAATTAACAGTTATTTAAATTGTCCAAACGAGTATTTATTCATATTTAAAAATCATATTCTGTAATGTCCTGCATTTAATTTCAGATCTCAAGATATTATTTAAGGTTAATTAAAAATTGAAATGTGAGAAAACGGTTATTAATTAATTTGGTAAATGTGTATCTTAAAGACACTGAGATAAATTGTTCAAAACAGTTAATATTTCTTCATATTTAAAAGCCTGTAATATCCTGCATTTTATTTCAAATCTCAAGTATTATTTACAATTAATTAAAAATTAAATGTAAAAAAAATGGTTATTAATTAATTTTTAAATAATAATTTTTTGTAATTAATTAGAATTTAAAAAAATAATTTATTAAATGTGTATCCTAAAGTCACTGAGATAAAATGTCCAAAACAGTTATTATTTCTTCATATTTAAAAGTCAAGTTCTATAATACCCTACATTTTATTTAAAATCTTAATTTGATTATTATTTATGGTTATTTAAAATTTAAATGAGAAAAAAATAATGGTTACGCCTTAATTAATAATTCTAACAGTTATTTAAATTGTCCAAAACAGTATTTATTCATATTTAAAAATCAAGTTCTATAATGTCCTTCATTTTATTTAAAATCTCAAGTAAAGTATTATTTGTTAATTAAAATTTAAATGAGAGAAAAAACCGTTATTAATTAATTAATAATTTAACAATTATTAATTAATCTAATAATTTTTATAATAAGTTAAAATTTAGAGAAAATTTGGCAAATATGTATCAAAGACATTGAGACAAATCCAAAACAGTTATTATTTCTTCATTTAAAAGACTATAATGTCCCGCATTTTATTTAACACCTCATGTTAATTATTATTTATGGTTAATTAAAATTTAAATGAGAAAAAAATAACGGTTATTAATTATCTAATAATTTTAACAATTATTAATAAATTTGTAAATAATAATTTTTATAATTAGTTAGAATTTTACAGAAGAAATTAATAAATGTGTATCTTAAAAATACTGAGATAAATGGTCCAAAAGAGTTATTATTTCTTCATAATTAAAAGGAAAGTTCTATAATGTCCCGAATTTTATTTAAAAATCTCAAATTATATTATTTACGGTTAATTGTTATTTAAAGGAGAATTAAAAAATTATTTAAATTTTTTGAAGTTATTTATAAGGTCAAATTATTTTCAACATTTCAATAATTTTATTTTTTAAATTAATGTTTTAATCTATTCATTAACAATATTAATTTATTCATTAATGATATATTAATTTATTCATTAATGATATTAATATTTTATTACTGATTTGGACTGAATAAAATGTTACCGTCGTTCTAATATGCAAACAAAATTTATTTCCAATTTAAACAACTTGAATTCTAACATCAATTTTTTAAATCATTTCTTACTATTTCAAAGTGTAACGTCAATTGAATCAGAAATTTTAATTTTTACTATGTTAAGTTATTAATATTTTTCAAAACAAAAAATATCTTCAAAATTTTCTGTATTAATTTAACATTTGATCAGAAAAGGGTTTTTATTAACTAATTCAGATCTTTAAACATTTTGATAGAGAATTATTTATTATTATTCTTGGTTTATAAATGAAAATTAACAAATTTCCATTACCAACTCTCCTTATCATTTTGAAATTATTAAAGCAATAGTAAAATAAAATCCTTTAAATCAAATAATGACATATAAATATAATAACTTGCCACAAAGTTTACATAAAATGAAAATTTCTGAATTTTTAATCGCAATTTTTAAAAAAGTGGAATATGAAAAACAACTTTTAAAATTAAATTTTTAATGCATACAAAACAAATTATTTTTTTACAAAACATTTGCCATTTTAAAAAAATCATTTAGAGAAAAGAGAAATTTGTATTTTATGTGAAACATTCTTTAAATAGAAAAAAAAACTTCACTTTAAAAATATATATATTGTTGTCTCAGTTGTGGAATATATTCACAAATAACTTTAAAGAAGGCATTTTCAACCAAATTTTATTTGTTATAATAGAAACTTGAATAAAACAATATTTTGATCTTTATAAAACAGCTAATTAATTTTAATTTTTTTTGAAAAACTGTTTATAATGTTAAAAAAAACCTGCAGAATATAATTTAATGTATTATTTGTAATACATCAAAGTGTTATACAAAAATTTATGCTATTTTGGATTATAGAAAATTCAAATCAAAATCTACTGACAATTTTTATTATTATCGTTATTTTTAAACAAGAAATAGTAGTAGTATTAAAATCCACAATTTAATATTCTAATAATTATAAATAAATTTCTTAGTGTCTTTAGTTCATTTTTTTTCTTACTTAATTTCCAAAAGATCCAAAGGTTCCAAAGAAAGATAATTAGAAATCCAAATTATTTTCTTCAATTAGTTTAAACATTAAAATTTAAAGATAGAGAGAAGAAATTTACATATTGTAGTTTAAGAAAACAAAATTATTTACATATACTATATCGTAAATATTTTAATTTTTATACATTATACTTCTATAAATATTTATATTAATTTAGTTTTAAAATTAATTTTTTTTATTATTATTATTACTTACTAAATAATTTCATATTAGCCTTAAAAATGAATTTTTATATGAAGTATTCCTTACGTTTTAAACAATCTATTTGAATGCAAACATCTTCCATTTGTGAAATTTGAATAATTAAAAGAAAATTATATATTAGCAATACATTTCAATGTTAGACAATATTTTTAAAAAATAATAACTTTTGAACTGATATGTCTAAATAATTTTGATATAATTAATTTATTTGTTTAAGATATTTAAAAAAACATTTAAATTCTTGCAAAATTGAATAATTTAAGCTTTTTAAAAAATTTCATTTAACTTTAGTTTTTTAAAATTACAACTTCAATGCTATGTGTAGTTTAGTGTATCTTTTGCAATTTAAATTTTCAAAATATTCCCTTTTAAAAAAAAAAAAATTGTCATGTCTTATAAATTAAATTAGTAGTTTTTGAAAGATTTAATTAATTAAAAATAATAATTTTATTTGTAGTTATATTGAAGAAGACTGAATTAATTAATAAAATTCGTTATGTTTTTTTTTTATATTAACGAAAGCCAACATTACTGGCATTGATTAAAAAATTAATTTTTTATGAGTTAAAAGTATTTAAAATGCTATTTTTATATAAAAAGAATGTATAATATAAAACTACGATGGTAAAATAGGTGAATCAGTTTAATTTGAAAATTAATTATAAAAATATTAATTTTTCGCAAAAATAGTTTTGTTAATTTTATTTCTAGCATAGTTGACTTTAAATAGATATTAACATAAAAGATTTAATAACAATTAAAATTTCTAAATTTATTGAATGTTTAAAATGGTAATATTTTAGGTTATATGTTAGAAAAAAATAATTTTTAAGTTGGTTGGTTTGTCGCTCTACGATCATTTTTTGCACACTTTGGGCTAATTAGACCGGGGCATACAATTTAAAATGGATTCCGAACCACTAACAAATATCCATGCCACAGCCAGGATTTGAACCAGAAGTTTGTGGTAGCACTCCACAGTCCAGGCCATCAGGACGCTAGCCAATTTTTTTTTTTTTTTTTTTTTTTACAGTCAGTACTATATTTTTTTTTAATTCAATATTATTGATTATTTTTTTTTTTATTACTTAAAAATATCTGTCTAAAATGAATAGCTTTAATTGCACTTTGCAAACCATAATAATAGATTATTTTATTTTAAATTTTAAAATTGTAATAACTCTCAAAATCATAAAAACCTTTAACTATAAATAATTTTTCTTAAAAACTCAAACTTTAAAGTAGATATTTGATTAAAAATTATTTTGTTTCATGCATAGTTATTTCCCTATATGTTCTTAGTTAATACTAAATTAATCCTTTACGTTAATATTAATCTTAAATAAAATACAAATTTAAATAATTTTCAAATTAAATATTTAAAAAAGAAGTACTATTAATTATACATTAAAAGATAAATAGTGATAAAGGAATATTGTTTTGTAACTATTACCACAACACAGATCAACTAGTTATACAGACTAAAAATTAACCAATAATCATTAACATCTCTCTCTGATAATTATAAGAAAAAAAAATCTACCACTAAGCATTAATATCTTTTACTAATTAAATTATTTTTATTCTAATTAAAAAAACACTTGAAAGAAACTCCACAAAAACAATTACAATCGCTCAAATTGCATGAACACAAGCGGCCATCTCTTTATCCAATTAATCCTTAATCAAAACCAACTTCAATTACATTCCTCAAGGTTTTTGACCCTTGATAGCGTTAAGGCATCATCTCGATTACAGTTACAGTTACCTTTTTTTGTTGTGTACCGAAATATTCGAGACCTCTCCCACGAAAACTATCGAAATCGTTCGATGAAAGATTTGTAATCGATGATATCCTGCAGTTTATCTTCATTGCATAACTATAGAGTCGCCTGGATTAAGAGGTCAGATCACCTATCAAATGTGAATGTAAGCAAAAAATAAGAAGTATTGACAGCCACGCCCTGATAAGGCACTTCCTTGGCTCTGATAAAAGGATGCCGCAAGTTCGCTTTGATGTGTTTAATAAGAAATTTATGTAATGCGTCTACTATATCAGAAGCTTCACTTGTGAGAACCTAGTATGTTAAGTAGATTATGTAACTAAGAAATGTTACGAGACACTGATAAAGATTTGTTGAAAATCAAATTAAAATAAAAGAAAAATTTAATTTATTTACCATAAAAAATTATAGCCATATAAGAAGTATGTTATTAAGTTTTTTTTAAAATGCCAGACATAAAAAATATATTGCCGTTAAATAATGACCTGTAAATAATTAAATAAGGTATAATTAATGAAATTACCCTTTAAATAATTATTAAATAATGTATAGTTAATATAATGTATTATATTGCCAAAATAAATAATGCCAAAAGTTGCAAAATATTATTATCATTCGTTTTATTATACAATTATTAGCACGATAATTATTATACAATTATGAGCAAAAAAAAAATTAGTTATAGGGATTAGTTATAATAGTTATCAGTTAGTTATTGGGAACGAAAAAATCAACATAATATATTAAATAAAATGAGGGTCATTCCTTTAGATACGTTAAAAAATATATATGTAATTTCTTTTGTGATAAAAATTTTAATAAATAATTAAATTAATATTTATTGTCAAATTAGGTTATAATATTTTCTTTACCCCATGGTGGGCTAAGGCCATCTGCCTACTGGCAGATTTCGAGACAGGAGATGGTTTCTTTTTACAGGGTAGTTTGTCAACTCTACGCCTAACACTTTACAATTATATTAGACCGAGACCTACGGTTTAAATTGGATTCCGAACGACTACAAGCATCACCTCCGGGTTTCAAACCCGAAACTTGTGGCTTCGAGCGCCAAAGCGCTAGTCACTTGCCTCTTTGAGGCCTCTATAATATTTTAGACATAATAAATATGTTGTTTAAGCTACAGTCGGTTCAATTTTCTGAAATCTACATAATATCTAGCATAATTTTAAAAAGCTATTGCTGATTAATTATTTTTCTTACTCTAATTAAATATACTCGAAAAATAACGTAATAACGTATTATTATTAACGTAATATTAACATATTATTACTATTAACATAATAACGTATTTATTATATTACGTATTAATGTAATATTTCGAAACATACAAAAAGAGTTTTATGTAGACTTATGTTATATACTTCATTTTTACGAATACGAATATTACTATAGAGCCAACTTTAATTAATGTTCCTTTAAATTTTTAGAACAAGAAAAAAAAATGAATACATTTTATTTAATAAATTCTATTCAGATTATAATAAAATATACTTATAAATATTAAAAACATTTTCATAAATAAAATAACTTCGTATATGACTACTATAAAGTCATAATTTTTTTTAAACTTTTTCAAAGTTTAAATATTCGGTTCACAAATATCATTTTATTACAAAAAGAGCTTAATTATTTAGTGAAAAACCTGTAAATTCATATTAAATTTTCGAAAATAAAATTTATCAGTATAACATTTAAAATAATTTACAGGCGAATTGAATATTTCCGTATATCAGTATCTCGCTATGAGGAAGTGATATCCGTTAAAAAAACATGGACTTTTCGGGCACTTTGCTTTTTCATTTGACATGACTTGATTTCCTGACAGAAGGTCAATAACCTAGTTAAAAGAACTTCACATCTCATTTAAATCTATCTATCATCAAAAAGGTCAAATCAAGTTAAAATACTTATACTGTAGAACGTGTAGTAGTTTTACGGTCTTAAAATTCCATTGAAATAGATACTCTGCAAATTTATCTTTTGAAAAGGTATTTTTAAAAATAAATATTACTTCAATGTGTCAAAAATGAATTAAGTTAAAGTATTTTATACAAAAGAAAGCATTAAAATTTTAAATTTTTAAGGTTAAACGGAGAACAAGGTTGATTCAAGTTTAAATTATCACTAATTTTTCAATAAAACTGGATTTTATCTATAACTTTTAACTATCTTAAAGCGCTGTGTAAAAATTTTTTTAAACTTCTTAGTTTTTCAATTATAAACCAGGTATTTATTAAAAGTTCAGCAGAAAAGATTTATCTAATGGAATATTTTTTGAAAACAGAGAACTTTTAAACTACATTAGAATAGATAAAATTTTCCATAAGTAGAGAAAGATAGAGAAAATTAAAATAGAGAAACTTTTACACTGCATAAAATTATTTGCCTATTCAAAAAATTTAATATTTTAATAATTTAAATTTTTTTTAGAAAATATAAAAAAGCTCTTTATCCAAAGTCTATATTATATTGTATATATGAAACGAATAAAGTTCCCCTTATTTTAGTTTCTATGGTAACGATGCAACAACAGTGACACAATGAAATGTTACATATCATCCATTGTCTACTGAATCTTAAATGATGCAATTTTCAGTATTTGCCTCTTATTACAACAATAACTACACAATGAAATGCTACATGCCATCCATTGTCTACTGAGTCTTAAATGACGTAATTTTCAGTATTTGTCTATTATTATTATAACAATATCTCTTATTACAACAATAACGACACAATGAATTGTTATATGCCATCGATTGTCTACTGAGTCTTAAATGGCATAATATTCAGTGTTTATATCTCATTACAACAATATCTCTTATTACAACAATAACGACACAATGAATTGCTACATGCCATCCATTGTCTACTGAGTCTTAAATGACGTAATTTTCAGTATTTGTCTATTAATATTATAACAATATCTCTTATTACAATAACGACACAATGAATTGTTATATGCCATCGATTGTCTACTGAATCTTAAATAGCGTAATATTCAGTGTTTATATCTCATTACAACAATATCTCTTATTACAACAATAACGGCACAATGAATACATGCCATCGATTGTCTACCGAGTCTTAAATGATGCAATATTCAGTATATGTCTCTTGTAATAACAGATATTGTTATAATAACAATAACGACACAATGAAATATTACATACCATCCATTTTCTACCGAGTCTTAAATGACGTAATTTTCGGTAATAATCTCTTCTTTCGTTAAATTTCTTGAGAAATTAAAAAAAATATGAATGCATCATATATTAATGACTAACAAAACTTTGAACAAAAACAGGTATAGAAATATTTTGATTTATTTACGGGTAATGGCAACAGAATTAAACGATATGATTATCAAAATGTCGCACTACAACAGTATTTTTTTTTTTTTTTTTGATAATTCCGCAGATTGCTGAATGAAGAAGACAAGAGGCCGTTCATCGAAGAGGCCGAGAGACTCCGCCTCATCCACAAGAGGGAACATCCCGATTACAAATACCAGCCCAGAAGAAAGAAAGCCACCAAATCTGGCAACGAGAAACCCCCACAGCCTGCTGGACAGGCCAACACCACAATTGTGTTCAGGTGAGAGTCTAATTAATAATTCTAATTATTACACTAATTATTATTCTCACTCCTTCATTAATCATGGACATAAGCACTTTTTAAGTGCATCATTTCAAATTGTAAAAGTTTGTCTTCAGTTACGAACCGCAATGGGTAATATTAATATATAAAAATATTGGTTAGTCCTTTGATATTTGAACTATTAAACTTTTTTCTTCTCAATATTCTTAAATAATATAATTTAAACAATTGCTTTACAAACGACAATCTGTCTCTATTAATTAATTATGCATCTTTACATAAAATACAATTAGGCTATATAGGTATATTAGGATATTATAAATATATTAGGCATTTCTTTTTACGGGGTAGGTTTGACAACTCTATGCTGTACAGTCATATTATACCAGGACTTACGGTTTAAGGTGAATTCCAAACCACAGGGCACAATAGAGATTCAAAATTATATTTTTATTGTGTTAATTTATTTATTAACTTGAATAACTTAGATATGACCATCAAAAGCATAGGTATTACAATGTTTATTACAGTTGAACGATAACAGTTATAAATTCCTTATAAAATCTATGATATACCGGAAATAAATTGAAAGAAATCTTATGATGTATTTAACAAATCGTCAAGCATTTCTGCCGCAGAACTCTTAACTCTTTGAACTACTGAGCAAAAAGCATTCAATTCGAAATCCTATTAAAAATAAAATACAGGGAATTTTCGTATATATGCCAGGAATAGCGATAATAGATTCGTTGTTGCAGCCACATTGATTCCTCCGGTTAGCAATTTTTTCCACAGGATTTGGAAAAGGCATAATCCACAGATGCCTATTCTGGAAGTGTTCATTGCAAATTATAGTGCCATCATCGTGTACCAAATGAGCAAATTCTCCGTAGTACATCGTGGTTAATTTGAATCTACTACACAACGCCTATTAAATTACGCATTATCTCCATAGCCAGACCATCATAGCCAGACATTCAAAGAAATAACATATTCGGCAATAGCATTTCAATTGTAACAGTCTCCACCCTAGGAAGTATTTGCCAAATCCAGATTGTTAATCGATCATGACTATCTCAATGCCTCATATTAAACATACCAATCTTAATTATAACCTAATCTATAATTTGAATGACCATGTTTCCTCTGGAGTTAGTGAACACATAACTAAACTTATTCTAAACAGAACACACATAAAAAAATCCACCTAGCCATCAAATGACTAAAACATGTTGATTTCTAATACCATAAATTTTGATATGTAGTCAAAAGCCACTATAAGGATCAGATCTGTAACAGATTTAGCTTTGCTCAAGGTGCATTTCAGGAGAGGAGAGGAGAGCTGTTACATAGCAAATACTATTTGGGATGCCCGTGGCATCTGGAAGTTTTCACCCTTCTCGCCGTCTCCTCCAGCCAAGCGGCCCTAATGGCCAATTGGCTAGCGTTCTCTGGCCTATGGTATCACAGACTTCAAGATCGATTCTTCATTCTGCCGATGCCATGGAAGTTTGCAGAGGACAAAATCCACTTTAAGCTGTAGATCCCGGTCTCATATGACCGTAGTGTATCACAGGGCCCTTATCAGACTTCTCACCCACATCATTCCCAAACTCAGCTGTAGGCACAGTAATGTGGTGTGGTGTGGTGCAGTAGTAGTAGTGGTTCGGAATCCACGTTAAATTGTAGGTCCCAGTCTGATTGTCCAAAAGTATGCAAAAAATAACGGTAGAGCGACAAACCAAACCTCCAGCCCAATGGAAGGATTTTCCAGCCTGCACATTTATCATGCCCATTCCCGGCATTTACATTAAAGCCTTTGGTTTGCCATCGTATAACTGTTTCGAACGAAGCTCCACCCTCTGGGAGGCCCCAGCTGACCAACACAAAAGCAACAACAAAAGAAAATTAAATTTCTGTAGGATGCAAATATAAACAATAACGCATTAAATGATATAACATAACATACAACAAAATAAAATGAAAACAAAAGTTTTTACATTTTTAGTGAAAGAATTATATAGAGAAATATGATAGTGCGTAAGGCTTGGTTTTCTGGTTTCTTTTTCAGCCTATATTAATACACGAAGTCGTCTACGGGCACAATGGTGAATCGCCCACGCAGTTGATTTCGACATGTGCCCACCCTAAAGAGCAATTCAATTGTCATATCGGTTTTCCCATACACCCTTCGATCCTATTTTAGCACATCCGGTACCACTTGAGAAAAAGCCTTGCAATGATATGCCGCTTCAAGTGGGCCTTTCTATTCGATTTCAAATTTACTTTCTAAAGTTACCACAAAATTTGCCGATCAAATTCAATATCCTTGAAAACACAATAGTTCTGTTATTTAGCAAGTGGAAGTTATTTTTTTTTTTTTAATGCATTTAGTGAAGAAAGAAAATTGGAAGTAGTTATATCAAATATAGACCATAAAAATTTAGTTGTATTAATTTAGTATAGTTTTATTAGCTAAATTTAGTTTCACAGTTTAAATATCAATAGTCATATTTAAAAGGGGGCCTGAATAGCCGAATGACTAGCGCTCTGGCGCTCAGTGGCACCGGTTTCGGGTTCCAGTCCCGGCGGTGCCATGAGTGTTTGCAATGGTTCGGAATCCCCTTTAAATCGTAGGTCCCAGTCTAATATAACGTTGGGCGTAATGCTTACAACCCTTTGGTGGGCCAACGCAGTCTCCTGCTGGCAGCTTTCTAGACAAGAGATATTTTTATTTTTACGAGGTAGAGTTGTCAGCCCTACGCCCAACGCTCTATAGCCATATTAGACTGGGACTTACAGCTTGAAGTGGATTCCGAACCGTAGAACGACATTCAAACATTCATGGCACCGCCGGGACTCGAACCCGAAGCCTGTGGCACTGGGCGCTAGTCATTCGGCCATCAAGCCTCATAAAGTTAGACTACCGTTTGGAATTAAAATGCAAATATTTTTCATCACTATTGTAGACCGGTATACCTAGCATATGTCACATGATGGTTATATATGAAAAATTAATAATCTTGTATTTTGTGATATTATATAACACAAGTTTTATGCTTGTTCGTCACAAATTTAAGATTAATAACTTTAAAAAAATTAAACAAAAACACTTATAATTTGGAATGCAGTGAACGGAACCGATACGACAAAGTTATGGTGGGTTATGCTCTAATAAAAATAGAGGACACAGCAGTCTGGTGGTGAGCACTTTGGATTTCCGGCTTTTGAGGAGTTAAGTTCGAAACTCGATAGGCGAAGCTAAACCGAAAGAGCCTGTGTCTATGGCTGGAATGGCCTTGAATATTCTTGTGTTTCACTTGATGATGCCTATCGGGAAGCTCATTCGAAAATGTGGGTGCAGTGTGGCAGGTCCCTCGTGATGCAATATCGGTGAACTGGATAACGTTGAATCTGCTACATACTTGCCTTTTAATGGAGAGAGATTTCGGATGGAACTGACCAAAATTTTAAAAAACACTATTAATAAAATAAAAGTAACAGGAAGAAATGATGTGGGAACTTCAATTAGGACTATTGTTTTGTATCAAAAAAGTGTCCCACCTTTATAAGTAAAATCATGAGGCAAGGATTTTGCAATCGCAAAAAAATTATCATATATTAATTATTATTTAACGATATAATTTTTTTTTATATATTTATTTATGTATATATTTTTATTGCAGATCCCTGAAATACAGCGATTCGTCAGATTCTGGCTCGGTGAAGCTGGAGAGTGGGACAGGCAACCCCTCCAGCCCACCCACTCCCCCTTCCAGCCCCCCTCTGCAGACACTCACCCCCCATCAACAGAAGGCTCAAAACAGGTGAGCAACTGGCTTTTAAGTTTTGCTTATGCGAAAAAGGATCTCACACCACATAACATAATCGGCATATAATTGTATTCTTAAACAAGTAATATGAAAAAAAAAAAAAAAAAAAAAAAATGTTAAAGTCAATTCCTACTTTTTTCACTCTATTGCAGAAAGTCCTTTAGAAATATTTTTCATTCATTTTTTAAAGTTTATCTGCCGTCATCTATTGCTAGATAAATGCAACTTAAATCTAAAAAACTAAAATGAATTAATTAAATTTAATGAATGAATTAATATTTGAAAAAACTGCGTTAACATCCAGTGTCATCCACTGCAAGTTCAAATAAAAGGCATCTTAACTTGAGTGGATGAATAAAAAAAGTATTTTATGAACGATTGAAAATGTGAACAAGATATATATAGGGAGAGTGTGAGCTAATAGAAGGAATTCAAAAAAAAGGAACACACTTATATGCCGATAATTACTATATATTACCGGCATATGATTATCGGTATATATGATTATCGGCATATGATTATCGGTATATATTATCGATTATCGGTATATATGATTATCGGCATATGATTATATAAGATTATCGGCATATGATTATGTATGATTATATAAGCATATATCGAAGCATATACAATTATATGCTTCGGCTTGAACTGTATTAAATGCATTTTTATTAAAATAAGTCATTTAAAAAGCAATGAATCATAATATGTGCAAATAATAATGAGATATTAATAAGTAATAATATAATGAAGAATTGATTTTGGGGTAAAATAACAATGAGATAATGATAAACAATAATAATAATGAAAAATTGATTTTGTGTAATAATAATGGTGGAGAAATAATTCGGAGCAATTAGAGCAACGTCAATTTCTTTTTTAAATGATCAGCTGATGCCTATAATTCAACTCACTGGGCTGACCACTAATGGCCATTGGCACCAGGTTAAAAATACGGATATACACTCCGTCGGACATGCCCCACAAGTTAAGAGATGGTTTGTAAATCCAACGTGTCATAAAAGAATTTTAACTAACAGTGACTCCTTCTTTCCCTGCAGATATGAATACCTACGAACCTCCCATCGACTTCAGCTACGTGGACGTGGGCCAACTCACCCGAGAAGCCATGGACAATCTCGACGAGTCAGAGCTCGACCAGTACCTGCCGCCCACCGGCAACCTGAGGCAGTACATGGGGCTCATGCCCCCGCTCATGGACGACTTCGGGGGACCCTACCCGGTGAACACGGCCTCATACGTGGGCAACGGAAACCTCGTAGATGAGAACTGGACTTGCTTCTAAGAAACAAAGAAGTAGCAGTTTGGCGAACTTGCATTCGGTGCGAGGTGGGAAAAGAAAAGAGCTTTTTGCTGCTTGTAAAACAAGATGCATCTTACTCTATCGAATTCATGTTTTTTAATACATTTTGTAAAGGTTAATGATGTATCTAATATGATAGAAACAAAAAACTCTATCCTAAATCTATAAAAAACAAATACTGATAAATTATATTTGGACAGTTATATCATTTATTGGTAAAATAAGATAAAGATTTTATGTAAATGTCCTAAAATTCAAAGCATAAAGAAATTGTTTTAACAAATACAAGATGTTTGTTTTAGAAAACAATTTGGTATACTCACTTCGTAAACCAAAACCAAAAGTTGCATTTTGAGGGAAAATCAGCACTTTTATTACCAAATATTCCAGACTCTTTAGGACGTTTAGGAATTCAAATCTTGCATGAATTTCAGGACACCATATACGTTAAATATTTGCTCAAATGCTAAGAAAGATGCAGTTATTAACATTAAATTGCTTCAACTTTTATCGTACAAATGACATGCTTCGAAATTGTTAAAAATAATCAATGACAGTAAATCTTCATCAATTCAAATTTAGTTAAATTTTCAAGAAACAGTGAAAAAGAGGGATATAATATATATATTATCGATGACTTTCACTAATATATATTAGATTTTATATATAATAAAAAATAAATTAATATACCGTAGGTAAGAGTAATTCTTCTTGATTGGCGCAACAGCTCTATGGTGGTCCAAGGGGTTTCAGCCCTACACCCAACATTTTGGAGTCATATTAGACCGGGACTTACTGTTTTAAAGTGGATTCCGAATCACTACAAAAATCCACGACACCGCCGGGACTCGAAAGACTGTGTCACCGAGCGCCAGAGCTGTGCCAATATCAGGCCACGTATTAATTTCTATTTCAGTTAAAATTAAACGCAAAAACGTTTTTGAGAAAATAAAAATGTTTTTTTTTCTTCAAAAATTATAACCCATTTTCAATTAATCCTTTAATATATACCAATTGGAATTTATCTCTGATTTGAATACTGGCCTTTGGTGCCACAAGCTTCAGGATAAAATCCTGGCGGTGGCATGCGTGTGTTTGCTAGTTGTTCGGAATCCACGTTAAACTATAGATCCCTGTCTAATTACCCTAAAGTGTGCTCAGTAATAATTACCCCATTTTTTAAAATTTTTTTGCAAATAAACTTTTAAAATCACCATATGAAATGTTTTATGACAAGCCACGGTTTAACGAAGGTTACTGTATTGAAAAAACTGTAAGCAATAATTTCATAACCGTTTAATAATGCAATTACACTTAGAAAGGAGTCTTGAAAAAGATTCACGGCATGTATTACTTAACATGAAAAAAGAACATATGTGCATAAGGCAAATGAAAAAAAGTCTTAATTACTCTAAACACTAAACATTAAACAGTCCACGGTACTTAACGGTGTTTACAAACTAGGGGCAGCAGATGCATTTTGGCAGAACGATAAAGAAAAAAGTCGAAATATTTTTCCCACATCAATTCGGGCACCGAAAGAAGCTCCTGCTATCTGACACTGGTGCAATTTTTTTTTTACTTCACGAACTGTTATGTCGTCTCATGAATATCTCCAAGCAGCTGTGCTGTGTCAAGGGATACCGTGGCGGAAAAATTATCATTTGTCTCATATGGACGATATATCGCCTGTGAAAGGAAATTTATCACTGTTCATATTTTGATATACGATATTTTATACATTTTTATTGGCACTCATCTGTAGCAAATATTTTGTATCTTTTTTTTATATATATATGTATTGTGTTTCCAAGGCCTGGTGCTTACGAAACGAATAAAATTTGTTTTTATATTATCAATATTTTGTGAATTATTTGAGTCTTTTGATTCAGTGCCATCCATCAAGTTTGGTGAAATTTTTAAAACCAAAAAAAAGCTAGACTTCATAATGATGAGAATTATTAGTTAATATTTACGACATTTATTTACTTTCAATCCATATATTAAACAAAAAAATGTGTCCCTGTGTTTATTTTCTAAAATGTAACAATTATTAAAACTGAAAGTTCTAATTTGTTTTTTTCTCTGAATTTATTAATATTATTTTTATTGAATGAGTATAGCCAAAAAAAAATCGCAAAAAAATAAATTATTTTTAATTAAATAAAAAATCGTACTTTTTAAATGTAAAATTACTTTTATCATCATGAAAACTATCAGCTATCAGCATTTGTTAACGCTGAAAGTTCAAATTTTTTTCTAGGAATTTATTAATATTTTTACTGAGTGAGTGTAGACAAAAAATATTATTAATTATTTTTAATTAAATAAAAAAATCGTACTTTTTAAATGTAAAATTACTTTTATCATCATGAAAACTATCAGCTATCAGCATTTGTTAAAGCTGAAAGTTCAAATTTTTTTTTTTCTCGGAATTTATTAATATTTTCACTGAGTGAGTGTAACAAAAAATATTATTAATTATTTTTAAATTAAATAAAAACAGTACTTTTTAAATGTAAAATTACTTTTATCATCATGAAAACTATCAGCTATCAGCCTTTGTTAACGCTGAAAGTTCAAATTTTTTTTTCTCGGAATTTATTAATATTTTCACTGAGTGAGTGTAGACAAAAAATATTATTAATTATTTTTAAATTAAATAAAAAATCGTACTTTTAAATGTAAAATTACTTTTATCATCATGAAAACTATCAGCTATCAGCATTTGTTAACGCTGAAAGTTCAAATTTTTTCTCGGAATTTATTAATATTTTTACTGAGTGAGTGTAGACAAAAAATATTATTAATTATTTTAATTAAATAAAAAATCGTACTTTTTAAATGTAAAATTACTTTTATCATCATGAAAACTATCAGCTATCAGCATTTGTTAAAGCTGAAAGTTCAAATTTTTTTTTTCTCGGAATTTATTAATATTTTTACTGGGTGAGTGTAGCCAAAAAATATTATTAATAATTTTAATTCAATAAAAACCGTACTTTATAAATGTAAAATTACTTTTATCATCATGAAAACTATCAGCTATCAGCCTTTTTGTTAACGCTGAAAGTTCAAATTTTTTTCTCGGAATTTATTAATATTTTTACTGAGTGAGTGTAGACAAAAAATATTATTAATTATTTTTAATTAAATAAAAAAATCGTACTTTTTAAATGTAAAATTACTTTTATCAGCAAGGAAACTATCAACATTTGTTAAAACTGAAAGTTAATTTTTTTTTCTGAGAATTTATTAATAATATTTTTATTGAGTGAGTGTTGCCAAAAAAATATCACGAAAAAATTATTAATTATTTTTAATTAAAAAAAAACCGTACTTTGTAGTTCAAATTTTTTTCTCTATAAATATTATTTTTATTGAATGAGTGTAGCAAAAAAAAAAAAAAATTATTTTTAATTAAATAAAAACTGTAACCGTATTCTTAAGAGTAAAATTACTTTTATCAGCTTAAAAACTATCAGATATCGGCATTTGTTAAGTCTGAAAGTTCACATTTTTTTCTCAAAATTTATTATTTTTATTTTAATTGAATGCGTGTAGCCAAAAAAAAAAATCCTGAAAAAATTATTAATTATTTTTTAAATGCAAAATTACTTTTAACAACCTGTTGTTGATATACATAAAAAAAAAAAAGGAAAAATAAAAATAATTTACATGACAAATGAACTGGAAGTTATTATGCAAATAACACAATAACTACAAAATAGAGATCAAATTCTTTTTTCTTGGTATTTAATATTTTTTATTTGGAGTAATATTGAAAATTACGATGAAACTATTTTTTTATTAAATAAAACTATAAACTGTATAAATAAAATTAGAAATAAAATAGAATTAAAGATACTGAAATTATATTAGATTAGATTAAAAGATCGTTTACTTCATTAGCATAGATGTAGTACATTATTTGTAAGTGTAGGATTGAATCAGACTAAAAATATTTTTTTCAATTGTTTTTAGAAACAAATATGATAGAAATTAAAATGGCAAATGAATTTTGTGTTCACGATCCTTTTTAAAATTTTTTTTTCAAGTGTTCTAATAAAATTTATTTTTAAGAACATTTTTTTCTGAATTACTTTGATAAATTCACTTTTTCTTTTTTAATTTTCAAAGTAAGAAATATATAGTTTCATTAAAGTTGGCCGATGATATGTCATATATGCTATTAAAAAATTAATCCTGTGCAGAAAAAATTAAATAAGAAAAAAAGTTTCAATTCATAACACATATTTCTTAATGAATTATTATTTAATTATTATTGAATTACTGAAGGAATTTTTTTTTTTTTTTTTCCTTTCTATAAGAAGATGTAGTTGTTTTCTAAGTTTTTGATATGTAAATGAAAAACAATTTTTTGTCAATTAAAAGGTATTAGTGCATAATACATCTAAAATTCGTAAGCATTTTCTATATGTATTATTGTAACTTATTTTACTCGTTACATATTTCAGCCTCAAGCTTCACTTTTAATCAAAATTTCTTTTTTTCTCAAAATTAATTAACACCCCTATATCATAATATATACGAAAATGTTGTGAAGAAACGATTTGTCGAAATTATATTAGTAAAAAATGAAAGAATCGTTAATTAGCTGTTAACTTATTGATTATAATTAAATAATATTCAATAAAAAACGTTCTCAATTTTTAAAAGCGTAAATAAACGTAGGAAAAAAAAGATTTATTTTGAAGAACACAAAACGAAAGATTAAATACAAATTTCCGGAAACTTAACGAGATTAATAATTAAAGATTAAAACATGGAATCCATGTTCAGGTTAAAAATAAATACTATATTACTTAAACAAATATAATCTGAGCTTATTACCGAAAGAAACTGAGTATGCACTTTTCTCAAAAGGCAATTTTTCACCCAGCGATTCTTGACTGTTGGTTCTTCTCATAAAAAAAAACTCTAGATAAAGATTTAAAAAAAAAAAAAAAATACTCTAGATAAGTATTTAAAAAAAACATTCGGTATAATATATTTTTATACTTTTCTTCATTAGTGGAACAGCCTCATGGTGGGCCAAAACCATCTGTCTACTGGCAGATTTCGAGACAGGCGTTTTTAAAATGTTGAGTTGTCAGTCCTACACCCAACAGTTATATTAGATCAGGGATCTATGATGAAAATATATAGCGCATAATGGCGCATCAGTTGGCCTACAGACTCTCACCTGGAGAGGGAGTATATTTCGCGCATCTTACGCGTAAACGAGTATCGGGTTAGAAGTGGAGTCCTTGCACGAATCCATAATTATCTGTCTCTAAATGTATTAAATATTGTATGTGTATAGTGTTTGGGCGTGTGCAAATAAAGCTGCGAGTTCTCAACCTGTGCTAAGTATCTCAATCCAACCACACCCAGTTACAATGTGGTTACCCAACCTGTACACTACAGTCTGACGCCTGAAAGTGTGACCCGTAACAACAACACTGAAGTCTTGAAATTGTTTGAACTTTGCTTTGCATTTTGTTTAATAATGTATTTGTACACTGAACAATCAAAAAATTCTAAATTATTACATCCTCAAAAATTACAATTGTTGAAATTCTATTAACCTTTTTTAAATAGTCGAAATCATGAAATCAGAAAAGCAATCCCTGTTTCACTTTTTCAGAATCACATTTAACTTACGCCTTCTCACAGGCTTGTTGTGAATTAAAAAAAAAAAAAAAAAATGAAATTACATTTCAAGTAATATTTTAAAATTTCATCAGAGTTTATTTTTATAACTTTGTAAAAATTTTTTATCTAAAATTAAAAACTTCTGCTTTCATTTTTAAAAATGTAGTTTAATTTTTGTAAATATTTGTGATAATAATATTTAAAAAAAAAAAATTCTTTTCAGAAAAATTATGTTAAAAATGTAAAAAAATTTTGTTCGTTGTTCGTAGTCGTCTTTTATTTGTTTTTTTTTTTTATCATTCATTAAAGAGTTATTCTAACAAAAAAATTTTTTTTTTTTTGGGTGTCTTCAATTTCTTTCAATTTTTTTTTTTTTTTTCTTAATTTAATCTACCAAAAGTAAAAAACATTTTCCATTAAAGTTAGTCAAAGTAGGGTCTTATCTGCTAGTAAAAAATAAACATACTTGGAAAACAATAAGTAGAAAAGAAATGAACCATCATGATCACAACAACATGAACCATCATGATTAACAACTCAAACCATCATGATCATTTTTAATGAAATAGTACTGTTTTTTTTTTGTGTAGAAATAATGTTCTCCACTTCCATAAATACATTGGTGCAGCTGTTTTTCTAAAATACTGTAAATAGGTTTATACTATAACTAAGTAAAATACTATCAATAGGTATATTCACTACAAATTAAATGAAAGAAAATTAAATGAATTTCTAACCTCCTTTGACAAAATACTTCATAGTTTAAATCAAATGGAATTAATCACGCAATTGCAAACAAATTCTTTAAAAAGAAAAAAAAAAAAAAAAGATAGCTTTTCTTTTCTTTTTAAAGAATTTGTTGTGAAGAATTCCTGTCCATAAACATGCAAGGAACCGCCCAGTGCCATGCCCTCGGCCATCAGGCTCAATCTATAAACTTAAAACGAAAATTGGTATTGGGAGTCCTATTTGAGAAACTACAGAATTGTCCTCGTTGGGTTTGATTTGCCGCTCGACGGTCATTTTTTTGTATACTTTGGTTAATTACACCGGGACCTACAGTATAATGTGAATTCCGAACCACTAACAAATATACATGCCAACACCAGGATTCGAAACTAAAGTACCAAAGACCTGGGCGCTATTCCTTATCATAGGCCATCAGGCTGTTTGCCCTCGTAGAAACTGATTTGGCAAGTGCAATGATTATTCAGGTGCCACAGGTTTAGGGTGCGAGCGGAGGCGCCATGTATGTTTGTAGTGGTCCGAAATCTGCTTTTAAGCCGTATTTCGCGGTCTAATATGACTGTAGAGCGTTGGGTGTATGTAGTGTTGTCAACCCTACGCCCAAGTCAGACTACTACCTATGGGTGATCCATCACAACAGAATCGCAGCCCCCCTCCCTTTCCTTCCTTCCATGAGATCACACGGGTTCATGGATATTGCTGTCTACCAAGTGGGATAAGACACAACACAGCTTTACTTTATAATGTATGCCCTAATAATAATAATTATAATCAATCAATAAACCAAACAGAATATTAAACTAATATTCTTCTTTGTACCACGAGGAAGTGCGTGAAAAAATTCGTTTTGGATTTTGCTGTAAACAATAACCATTGATATATGTTTTATTATGTTCAAATAGAATGCTAAAAAATGTTTAAAAAAAAATTGTCACATTTATATAAAGATGAATATATATCTCATAGCATATTTAAGCATAAAAAATTTTTTTATTTATTTTTAGGTGGTATTTAATACATAATTTTAATTTCTTCAGCCTTCTTTATTATTGATATGGTTTTTTTTATGAAAAATAGTGTTAAATATTTTTAATTTTAAATTGCTCATCAATTTTTGAATTGGTTCTGTTCTCAAATAATAATAATAATAATTTTTAATAAAAAAACCAGTCATTTATATTCGGGCGGGATACTTTAGGAAAATTTTGTAGGGGAATCATTATGAAATAGGGACTTAACTTTAAGTTCCTACAAATTAGTCTCTTTATAGTTGGTCTTCTGTCTTAATTTCATAAAATAGAAAAATTGAAAATTATTATAAAAATAAAAGTTTTATCTTATAAAATGGGAGCTTTGGATAATTGAGGCATCAAAGAAATTTTGTTGACTTTCTAATTTTTACTTTATAACATTTATGAAATGCTTTATTAAATTATTTATTTTATCACATTCACTTACAAAGTGTCTTTTTTTTATTTATTTATTTATTTATTTTATTTTATTTTTTTTTGAGAATGATAAATAATGACTTTTATTAATTTTTCCTTTATCTGCAAGGCGAGCATTCATTTTATTTTCCTTACATTTAAAAAAATTGATTTTAAAACACAATTATGAGTGGTGGTTTTTTGTTTTATTATTATTTATTTATTTAATTTTTAAGCTCAAAATAATCAACTCGTATTCTATAAAAGATATTCCAAGAAGAAAAATAAAATATAATTGCAAAAAAATTAATAACTTTGTCTAAATTAATAAAAAGAATATTTACAAAAAAAAATGTTAGCACAAAATGATTTTGGCATAAATTTTATTTCATATTAATACAAACATAACAAAAATCACAAAAAAAAGGAACAAATGTTTCAATGCATTTGGAAAATTGTTGCAGCCACTATTTCAAAAAAACGAGAATCGATGGCGTTTGGTGATGTTCAGCCTCTTGGCCCGTTAGTCTGACTACTTGGTGGGCGTTTTCTCCCATACGATACGCAATTGCGGTGTAGTTCCCTCTAAAAGTCCTTCCGGAAGGTATTGCCCTTCTTCTTCAGCGACTCAGCCAAGTCAGCCTTCTACCTACAGGTGCTCCATCACAACAGAAGCTACCGCCTTTCTTTTCCATCCATGAGTAGGCTACTCATGGGATGTCCGTCCCGCACTGCAGGATACTGAGCTGAGTATTAGGCACAACTACTATTTAAAGTTTCCTGTAAATGAATTACGAATATTTATTTAAATAAAAATATAATAAGTATTTTCCATTCATTACAGAACTTACCATTTCATTAGGATCCATTCACGTATTCAATTCAATCATTAGAAATAATGGCTACGGTAGCGCTTGCCTTCGCTGCACATCTGCGAGAGAGGTGCGGGTGACAAAATCAGCTTTCACAATGATCTCAGATTTCAAATTCTCTGGACGATCATTGAGAAAACCAGTTTTGTCGGAACTTGAGCTTCTCGTCTTCTGTCACTCCGTAGTTGGTTGTTGTCCAAATGTTATGGGTCCTTGACCTGAAACTCGCAGCTCATACGGCAGACATATAATGTCACACAAGAAGCTTCAATGGAATACGGAGACAGTAAAAAAGCACTCATTTTTGGACAGAACACCCCCTGGACTGAATCGAAAAGAAAAGGAATCTATCACATCCTTTTTGGAATCAAATGAATAGATTTTGTGACTATAAATTTATATGGTCTACCATCGAAGTAAATATGAGACTTTTCGGTTCAACTTGCTCATCGGGTTTCAAACTAAGCTCCTTCCTCATGCTAACCACTAGGCTACTCCGGAATCTTGAAGTAAGACTACTACTCCCCAATCTTGGAGTAAGATTCACAGTTGGCAGTTGAATCTAGGAGCACACTATCACCTGCACTACCGGTTAAGCAGCTAATTCTAGGAGCCAATCACTGAGCTACTCCAGGACTCACGGCTAAGCAGCTGAATCTAGGAGTACGCTAATCACTATGTTGCTCCAGGACTCAAAGATTAAGCAGCTGAATATAGGAGCAAGCTATTACTAAGGTACTCCAGTATTCACAATTAAGTAGCTGAATCTAGGAGCACACTAATCACTACGCTGCTCCAGGACTCAAAGATTAAGCAGCTGAATATAGGAGCAAGCTATTACTAGGAATACTCCAGTATTCACAATTAAGCAGTTGAATGTAGGGGGTACGCTAATCACTATGTTGCTCCAGGACTCAAAGATTAAGCAGCTGAATATAGGAGCAAGCTATTACTAGGTACTCCAGTATTCACAATTAAGCAGTTGAATCTAGGAGTACGCTAATCACTATGTTGCTCCAGGACTCAAAGATTAAGCAGCTGAATATAGGAGCAAGCTATTACTAGGGTACTCCAGTATTCACAATTAAGCAGCTGAATCTAGAGTACGCTAATCACTATGTTGCTCCAGGACTCAAAGATTAAGCAGCTGAATATAGGAGCAAGCTATTACTATGGTACTCCAGTATTCACAATTAAGCAGTTGAATCTAGGAGCACACTAATCACTACGCTGCTCCAGGACTCATGGTTAAGCAGTTGAATCTAGAAGCACGTTTATTACTACGCCTTCTCCAAGACTCCCAATTAAGCAGTTTATACTAACTCATGGCCAAGTGGTAACTAGCGTGAAGTAGGGCCTATCTGCTAGTGATGTCAATTGAAGACACTGCCTTCAGAAACAAATAGACTCGGTGATGATTGTAGCATTGTGTACAAGCGTCTCGCATCGACATCAGGCTGACTGGTGGTAGTTTTAAACAGTTTTCTTCCATACAGCCAGAAAATGGTAGGCAATTATCCCTAAAACACGAACTCCTGAAAGGCAATGTCATCCATTTATCATCTGTTAGTGGGTTGTTCGTGTCATTAGTAAATGGAAACATGAAGCCCACCAATGAACCACGAAAAGAAGACAGTAAAAAATAAAAGAGCAATTATATTTTTTTTTGCAAGGATAAAATGATTATGCAATATAAGTTATTTAATACAAGACATCTTGCTCAAGGAAGTTGTCAGCAGAGTAATTAATAAAAGATATTTTTTAGATTTTATTAATGCAGTCAAAGCTTAGAATTGAGTATTTTGTAGGCATTTTTATATAAGCAATCTAAACAGATAGCGATATAAATTGAATAATTGCGTTTAAAACTTGGACTGTTATTAGCCAAACAATATTTTCTAAAAAAGATGTTCTGAAAAATATTATTTCTTCGTATAATAATACCTGTAATAAAGCATTGAAAACATTAAAGTTAGTAAGAGATTTGAGTTTTGCATGTGATACAAACCCCGAAACTTTTTTTGATACAATTGTATTCTTTTTATTAGTTATTTTTGGTTTTTTTAATTAAAAAAATCATCAGTGGCGTAACATCCCCATGATGGGCCAAGGCCATCTGCCAAATGGCCCAGCGCTCTACAGTCATATTAGACCAGAACCTTTGGTTTGAAGTGGATTCGAATCACTACAAACATCCATGGTACCGCCGGGATTCAAATCCTGTGGTACCGAGGGCCAGAGAGCTAGTCACTCTGCCATCAGGCCTGTCATCTATATTAATTTCTACTTAAGTTAAAACAGAATCATTAGCATTAGCATGTTATCATTATCATTACGCTTTTTTTTTTGCATATTAAGTTAATCATTTACTCATCGACAAATATTTACATAAAACTAGTTTATTATGCTACATATAAACAGCATACTTTAATTACTGAATTAAAGCAAAATAAGTTTAAAAAATTAATACATGCGAAATTTCAATATGAATATTAAAATATGAGAAAAATTTATGTAGAAACATTTCTTACACAACACACACAAAAAAAAAAATACTATTAGATATAGTGAACACTTTGAAAATGAATACCAGACCCTTCATTATTTATAATACAATAAAAATTATTAAAATGTTACATAAGGTATGCTACAAATTATTCGTATGATGACATCATTAGCAATCCTTTTAATTCATTACATATTTTCACGTTATAATTGTTATCATTATTGCTTAAACCACATCCTATACATTATGTCCACTTCTTTTGAAAAACAAGTTGATTTTTATACCGAGAAAAATTCTTTATGACTACTACACTTCAAACACCAAATCATTATCCATATACTTTCCCACTCAACTTTTTCTTAATAAAAAATATTACCTCACAAATCTTATCTCACAAACATTATCTCCCAAATCTTTATACAAGACATACATGCCCAATCATTACCACATCTATTGCACTGAATTTTTTACTACAAATCTAACATTTACTCTTACTATGCATACATATATACATGCATAACTTACTCATGCTACAAAAACTAAATTCCCCATTTCTCAATGACGCATTATAAATTACCGCATCACAAAACGCATGAAAACATTTCCCAGCGAATCTAAAGAATGTCATTTTTTAAAACCATCTGTCGTGAAACCAAAAGAAAAAAAAATTCCCACTTTCAACCGACAGAGATCCGACCAAGCTGTTCTTAATTAGCTAGTCAAGAGATAAGCCTACTTTATTACATGATCTATGAAATCTTTAGTATAAAACCAATGCTGATTCATTATTTGATCAAACGTTATCTTTTTTTTTTTATTGTTTGAATCAATTTATAAAATAATATGAATCAATACAGTGACATGATGAAATTAGATGATTTGAATTAGATGATTTGATAGAATAGATGAAATAATTCTTGAAATCTTAATAATTGCTAATTAAGTTGCTTAATAAGAATAGATGAAATTAGATCTTATGTCCTATCGTATAATCAGCAATTTCAGATTATTAATGTAAGCACTATTATTACATTACAAATTATTGGAATTATACATTTAACCTATTGAATATGAAAAAACTCATTAGAGAAGTGAGAACAGAAAGTGCATCTTATTTACCTGATACTATGTTATGATTATTTAATATCACACCTAAATATTCATTAAAAGGCATCACCCTCCTTCTCACAAGAATTATGATTATTACCCAACTTACAATCAATCAATAACTACCACAACTTAATATCAACTTACATTCCAAAATACTCAAATAAAAAATTCTTTTTGATGTTTCCCAATTTTGATCACTAAAAGCTTGCTTCGGTCTGATGGCCGAGTGAATAGAGCTATGGTGATCGTTGCCACAGGTTTTTAGGTTCGAGTGTCCGCGGTGCAACATCTCCCATCTCGAAATCTGCTAGTAAGCAAATGGCAAGCAATCTGCTAGTTGGTCAAGAAGCAACATTTTAATGGATGAATGTAAGCTTCTTGACCAACTATGGAGCTGTTGCACCAAGAAGAAGACTACACTGCAATCACATTGTGCCACTGCCATTTTGGAATGATGTATTTATATGGGGGGACATACACAGGTGGCTCTCACCTTGTTCTAATACGAACAGAAAGATCTGCAACCACATGCTGCATCATCTCCATCCTTGGTTTGAAATAGGGACTTCATTTATTAGTTAGTCCAGTAGGCTGTATACTATGTACGAGTGTGAATATGTGCGTACCAGTATATGTGTGTAGACGAGTACATGTACATACATACAGTACATGTGTGTATAAGAGTGCATGTGCATGTACATACATATTAATACCCAGTATGCTGTATGCCTTATGCTCTAGATTTATAATCATTAACACAGAATTTTAATATTAAACATACCAAATACATAACAAAATACGTGTTATGAACATGAAAATCTTTTTTATCCGTTCTGATGTGGTATAATTTCATATAATGTAGTCAATAATTCGAAAAATTAATATGACCTACTCTTTTCAAGAACACTTATAAACCATTTTTTTTTTTGCCATGAAGAAAACCCTCAAAATTGCTGCCACATATGAAAACCAAATTCTCCCACTTAATTTTAAAAAAAAAAAAAAAAAAAAAAAAATTTCCCTCATCTATATTTTTAATCAATGCATACAAAATATACAATTTTTTTTACCATAACATTAGCATCTATTTTACTACAGATAGGCATTCGCATGCAAACCATGCTACAAAATTTAAAACCAGTGAAGTAAGAACATCTTTTTTTTTTATCTGATATTCATTCTGCATCAAAAAAATTAATTACATACGAAACATCAAGTCACACCCCTTAACTTTAAAAAAAAAAAAAAAAATTCTCTTATATCCATACTTGCGGAATAACTTTAACTAGAAAACTGGCATGTGCTCCAACTACACATACGCATTCGCTTACAATCCATGCTTCAAAATTAATTTCCTTTCCCAGCATGACGCTCCATAGATAACCACATCGAAAGACACAAAAAACATTCCCTTGCGAATCCAAAGAACGCTTGGTTCGAAATAGGGACTTCATTTATTAGTAAGCCCAGTACACCAGACGTTATATTTATATTCATTAACACAAAATTTAATATTAAACATACCAAATACATACCATAAACATTCAAAATACGTGTTATTAACAAGAAAATCTTTATTTATCTGTTCTGATGTGGTATAATTTCACATACATCACTCAATAATTCGAAAAATAATATGTCCTACATTTTTCAAGAACACTCGTAAACCCTCAAGTTTGCTGCCACATGTGAAACACCAAATTCTCCCATCTAACTTTCGAAAAAAAAAAAATGCCTTTTCCTCATCCAAATTTTTTATCCATGCATACAAAATAGACAATTTTTTTTTACCATAACATTAACATCTAATTTATTACAAATACGCATTCGCAAGCAATCCATGCTACAAAATTTAAAACCAGTGAAGTAATAACATATTTCCTTCTGCATCAAAAAAATTAAATGCATACGAAACATCAAAGCCATTCCACTTTAACTTTAGAAGAATTAAAAAAAAAAAAAAAAAACCGATTTCCTCTTATATCCATACATACTGAATGACTTTAACCAGAAAATTGGCTTTTGCTCCAACTACACATACACATTGGCGTGCAATCCATGTTTCAAAAATTAATTCCCTTTCCCAGCATGACGCACCATAGATAACCACATTAAAAAGATACAGAAAAAAACCATTCCCTTGCGAATCAAAGAATGCATTTTTTTTTTTTTTTTTTTTTCGTCCAAAACCACTGCGAATTAAAACGAAATCTCTCTTTTGCTTCCCGAAACTACGGATATTGCGGATTTTTCCACTAAAGTGGTTCTCACTGGAACTACTAGGAAGAAAAAGCCCTAATGCTCCATGGGGTAAAAAACTTCGAAAATCTTCGCTTATATCTTAGCTTCTCTTATATCCATACTTGCGGAATAACTTTAACTAGAAAATCGGCATGTGCTCCCACGACAGATGCACATTGGCAAGCCATGCTTCAAAAATTAATTCCCTTTCCTAGCATGACGCACCGTAGATAACCACATCGAAAGACACAAAAAAAAACATTCCCTTGCGAATCTAAAGAATGCACCATTTTTTTCTTTTAGTCCAAAACCACTGCGAAATTAAAACGAAATCTCTCTTTTTATTCCTGAAACTACTGACATTGCGGATTTTTCCATTAAAGTGTTCTACTAGGAAGAAAGGCCCCATATGCTCCATGGGGTAAAAGACTTCGAAAATCCATGCAATCTTCGCTAAGCATCCTGGTAGGGCATATCGAATTCGTCCAAAGTTTTTATCCATGCATACAAAATAATTACAATACAAAATAGACTTTTTTTTTAACCATAACATTAACATCTAGTTTGCTACAGATACGCATTCGCATGCAAACCATGCTACAAAATTTAAAACCAGTGAAGTAAAAACGTCTTTCCTTTATCTGATATCTGCATCAGAAAAATTAAATACATATGAAACATCAAGTCACACCACTTAACTTTAGAAGAAAAAAACAAAACAATTCCCTCTTATACCCATACATATTGAATAACTTTAACTAGAAAATTGGCATTTGCTCCAACCAATTGCACATACGTTATTTTACAATCTTACGCTTACAATCCATGCTTCAAAAATTAACTCCCTTTCTTAGCATGACGCACCGTAGATAACCACATTAAAAGACAAAAAAATATTCCCTTACGAATCCAAAGAATGCACTCTTTTATTTTTTTTTTTTTTATTCAAAAACCACTGTCAAAATAAAGCGAAATCTCTCTATTTCTTCCCGAAACTACGGATATTGCCGGACTTTTCTACTAAAGTGGTTCTACTAGGAAGAAAAGCCCCATATACTCCATGGGGTAAAAGACTTCGAAAATCCGTGAAATCTTCGCCAAGCATCCTGGTATGGCATATCGAATTCGTCTCGTTGGAGGTCATGCAGTCAGTCACAAAGACGTAATATGAAGGACTGGCATTGTTTTAAGAAGCTGGCTATTTTTTTGCATCGGCGCATAAGAAAAGGGAGATCATTACTTAGTTAGAGACCTACTCATTTATTCGATACGCGTTTTTTGCAGTGCACTTTTTAAAAATAATTAGGAGAATGTTTGTTTGGTAGGTGCCTGGATATTACACTACAGAGTATAAAGGCCCTGATGAATAAAGGATTATTCAAGACGAAGGTATCCGGTTAGCATCCTGCAAGGATTTTGGTAGGCAAATAAAAAAAAATATATTTGTTCAAGAAAGATTTAAAAGATTGAAGACCTAAGACATTGAACTGACCCAGATGTTTAGTTTGGCTATCAGTTGTTGTGTAAATCATATGATTGCAATCTATATGATTTGCACAACTATACGAAAAGAAAGATTCATAAAAAAACTTTATTTGTAAAATACTATCAACACAAAAAAAAAAAAATGGAAAAGTACTAGACTGCACTCATTATACATATATTTAAAAAGAACTCATATTTGATTAAATAATTAGCAATTAAAAAATGCTAGATAAAATAAAATTTAATTTATTTAAAAACGTAATATAATTAATGCTTAATTAATTACTGGCCAAATGAAGAAAATAAATAAATAAAAGACTTTATTTTTCTTCAAATTACCCCCCTCCCCAATATTTGATTAAATAATTAGCAATAATAAAAATGACAGATAAAATAAAACTAATTTTATTTTTAAAAAAAACGTAATATAATTATGCTTAATTAATTGCTGACCCAAAAAAATTGCATTATTTTTCCTCAAATTGTCCCCTCCCCATATTTGATTAAATAATTAACAATTATAAAAATGCTAGATAAATTTTAGAAAAATACAGTGGTGGATTTATTATATTTTATTTTTTATCTTCAGGCCAGCAAGACATAACAGCATTTACATTATAAGTACAAAATCTAATTTAGCCTGCGGTAGCGAAGGAACTAACATAAGAGTTTGATCGGAGTTTTAATACTTGTTGATCATCTTCTATTACAATCATAGGTTTCGAAACGAAAAAGCTTGATGAAGACTGTGACAAATGTTTCGTACAGGCTCGTATTGCCAGAGTATTTATACATTACGTTAATGAGTGGCTAGTTTGCTTTCTATGTCTTTCTTAGTGACATTAATCATCCAAGGAAATAACGTGTTGTTTTTTATTCCACTTGGCAGACAGCAACATCTTGGCCAAGTCCAAGAACTCGTGTGATGGAGCACCCGTAGGTAGAAGTCTGACTTGGCTTCGTGATACTGACTTTTTATGGGGTAGGGTTGTCAAACCTACACCCAACAATCATATTAGACCACTACAGCACACCACACCACACCACACCACATCACAACATCATAGTGTCTAGAGCTGAGTTATACCTTTACAGTTTGGGAATGATGTGTGTGAAAAGTCTGAATAGGCTCTGTGATGATCTGTGGTTATATGAGACCGGGACCTACGGCTTAAAGTGATTCGGAACTACTACAACATCCATATATAGTACCCTCCGGATTCGAACCCGAAACCTGCGGTACCCAGTGCCAGAGCATTAATTACTCCGCCATTAGGACCAAATCATATTACATTCCGAATAGCTGGGGTACAACATGAATGCGTGTAACAGAGATCATGATGAGACACTTGAGTAATGTGCTGTTGCTTCTTATCCCACTTGTTAGACAGCAACATGTAGACCAAGTCCAAGAACCCATGTGGTCTCATAGAAGAAGGGAAAGGAAGGCAGCTTCTTTTGTGATGGAGCACCCGTAGGTAGAAGTCTGACTTGGCTTCGTGACACTGATTTTTTACGGGGGTAGGGTTGTCATCACCACGCCTTACATATCAGATAGGGACATACACGACTTAAAGTGGATTTCAAACCTCTACAAACATCCATGGCTCCACTGGACTCGAGCCCCAAATCCATGGCCCCGAGCGCCAGACACCAGTCACTCGGCCATCAGACCCTAGGAAATAACGTTGTCATACCAAAGAGATGTTCTTAAATCCTTTGTTAAAGATTATAATAATTTAGAGGCTCATGTTCAAATTCTCACAGAGGAAATTTTATAATGAAAAAAACTTCTTTTAAATGCACGAAAAAATTAGTTTTGATGCATATAGAGAAAAAAAATTGATACTGATAAATGTAAATTGTATCTATCATAGCATTACTAATTTTTTTTTTTTTTTTTTTTTTAATCTGATGAAACTGAGAATCTTAAGAATTGCATTTAATGTCAATGATATTAAGCATGAAAAAAACATTCAATTAGATTATACACCAGACATCATGAACACTTTGGTTCTCCGCCACTCAACATAAAAACCATTAACCTTTTTAAAAGACGCAATTAAGAAACAAGTGTTTAATTACCGCAAAAAAAAAAAAAAGCATTTTCTGTCCACAAAAACGTGGAAGAGAATTCTGCAAACATCTCACGAAATATTTCGCATTTCCCCGTATTGTTACAAGATTGTTATCTTTGTGGAAACCGCCAGCTTTCTCCCATTACAGTAAAGGGTTTAAGATTTTATTTCTTCCCTATTTTTCCCCCTCGGAAGGAATTTTTTACATTTTTTTCCCTCCATATCTCTCCCCTATTGTCATTTAAGATCATGTCTTTTTCAAAAATGGAAGAAAAAAATTTGTCCAGAATATTTTTTAAGAGTTAAAAGAGAACAAAGAGCAATTAATATGTGATTCCAAAATCATTTTTTAACAAGGGACATTGATGGAAAGGGATTACTTTGTTTTTTTTTTTTTTTGTCTACAGTTTTATTTTCATATTATCAAATAACATTTAGATATGATCAACAATAATAAAAGAGGTCTTCTTATAAAGGTTTAAATATTTTTTTTTTTCGTGTGATGATAAATTAACACTTATCTTAGTATAAAAAGTAAATAAAAACCTTGATATACCGCTTTTGAAGATGAAACTATACACTTTTTTTCCTGATAAACAAACAAATGCCCCTTTCTACATCTGCTACTATTATTTGAATCAGATAAACCTAAAAAGAAACATTTTTACTATTTTATGATAATGATAATGAATGAAGTGGTATATGGGGTTGTGAAGCAACAAGGACTATAATCCCCTAATCACTATATATATGAACAGTTAGTTTTTTCCTTATTTTTAATATGTCACTCTCCACAACGCTCTACGATCGTGTTAGACCGGGATCTACGGTTTAAAGTGGATTCGAACCACTACAAACATCCATGGCACCGCCGGGATTCGAACCCGAAACCTGTGGTACCGAGCGCCAGAGCGCTAGCCACTCGGCCATTCATTTACTATTTTATTTCTTAAACGAAAAAGAAAAAAAAATTTTTAAACATTTGTTGTTTATTTACGGCATTATTATAATTCACGGGCCCTGATGATCGAGTGATTAGCGCTCTGTCGCTTGGTCCCATATGTTTTGGGTTCGAATCCCGACAGAGCCATGGATGTTTGTAGTGATTCGGAATCCACTTTAAACGTAGATCCCAGTCTAATATGATCGTTGGGCGCTAAGGCTGACAACCCTACCCCGTAAAAAGAAAACATCTCCTGTCTCGAAATCTGCCAATAGGGAGACGGCCTTGGCCCACCATGGGTCGTTGCGCTACTGATGATGATGATGATAATAATAATTCGAAAAAAATATGTTTATAAAGTTTTTATAGGAATATTAAACTAATAGTATTAGAAGTTATATACTTAAAACTAAATTTATAACTAATTTCTGAAGATAAAGACAAAGGCAGCAAAAGCAAGAATATATATAGCACATCAATATGAAAACTTCCAATCTCTTAATTATTAAATCTACTTTCATCAAACAAAGTCGTAAATAATAGTTTGAAATTTAATTTTAGATGATAAATTTATAACTATTTATATATTTTATTCTTTTAAAGTGAATTTTTTTAAAATTATTTTATAACTTGAGACATTGAAAAAGAAATTAATTAATTTATATATCTCTTTATATGAATCAGCCTTGCTTCTCAAAAAATATCACTTATTTTTGTTAACAAATTTTTGTCTATAATTATACCTGATGTAGAAAAAGGATATTTTATATATGTATAATCATAATAAATAACTCTTTATATTCGAATTCAGCTTGTAATGGTCTCAAAAAGTATTTCCAGCAGTAGAACACTTATCAAAAATAACCTATCAAAAAGAAAACACCTCTCGTCTCGTAATCTGCCAGTTGGCAGACGGCCTTGGTCCATCCTGGGGCTGTTGCGCCAATGAGGATGATAACTACACTTTTCAAAATCATACCATTTTTAATTTTCAAAATTATTTATTTTCAATTTTTTCCCAACAAATAATAAGTTGAATTGCGGATGTGAAATAAACTGGTTACCTTATTTACCTTATAAACACCTTATTTCGAGCCGAATCGACGCTTTTCACCAGGGAACACGAAAAAAATCCTTATTCTGGAAAGTCTTTCCTTAGCTTCAAGGAGAAGTGAATTTGTTACAATTATTAAAAGCATACATACATTTTTTAAGCCTTTTAACAAAATTAGTTGATCTCACATATATTAATCAGTTAGAAATAATGCCAGTAATTTGGTAAACAGCCAAATTAAGAAATGTTTAGAAGAATAAATATAAGAAATAACTTTTAATCTTAAATTTTTAGTTATAGCAATAATTGCATTTACAAATAAAGTCATCGTTGCCAACTATAGAAATCGACAAAATAAAGAATGTCAAATAATAATTCACGACACAGGTCACATTTATAAAAACATTTCTAATATTTTTTCCTCGTAACTGTACTGAGTTTCTTAACAAACATCGAAAATTTTGATCATTCTAAGAAACTGAGGAAGGGTTAGCTTAAGTTTTTACAGGCGCCAAAGAACAACCAAGATGGCGCCCTCCATGGTTGACGAGAAAACACGTGCGACGAAGAACAAATAACCGACCATTACTTGTGTTCGCACTTTTCTTTTATTTTTCTCATATTTTTAATTTTTTATTATTTTCCTTGGCACTTTTCCTCCCCTTCCCCCCTTTCCTATCGCGACGCATCAGTTGAAATATTACAGCGACTTGCGTGTGGCAACAGTGTCGCCTCAAGAGGTCACGTGACCTTTTGCGAGGCGTGGTCGGACAGAGCCACCTGACTGATTACGTCATCCGTTGATGGAAGTCAGTTTGTCGGCAAAAAAGGGTCAGATTTCATATTTTCTTTCTTTCTCGTTTAAAAAATTATTTTCATCTCGAATAGAATTACTTTTAATATCAAAACAAATTACTCATTTTAAATATAAAACTGTGAATAAATATTTATTAATAACAATTATCTAGTATCAAAATGATATCAATAGTAATATAAAAATACCTTCAACGTACAGAAAAAAAAAAAAGATTACGAACAAAATTAATTTAGTGCAATCGATAACATATAAACAAATACATATTTAATTATTAAATATCCTTTTTTGAGTTTTAAAATTAGATTTTTCTTTCCCTTTTGATGTAATAAGATATTTAAATGATTCATACAATTGCCTGAATTTATCCATTATTTCAAAATAAAAAATATTAAAATTCTTTAATAATATATGACCTCTTCTAATCACTTTAAAAAATCTCATGTATAGTTAGTTAATAATGTATATCAAACACTTTCAATACAAAAATATTTTCAAGAATTTTATCAAGATTTTCGAAGGAATGAATATTACAACGTAAAAAATAATTAATACTACAAATATACAATAGTTTATACTGATAATAATAGGTAATAATTTATAAGAGATATTATAATAACTTTATTAATTAGTGACACAAAATTAGAAGGCCATAATAACTAGAATAAATTAAAATTTAATTGCCAGGATCTAATTTCTTTTATTAATATATCAACATGGTTAAGTAAGCAATTATCGTCTGCAATGTTATAAGATTCGTAAGGAAATTTCAATAATTTGTGTGGCAATTAGAATAAAAAAATTTAACTAGAGCATGTTTTATCGTTTGCATGCATAAAATAGAAATAAAATCAGAATTTTTTTTTTTTTAATTTATTGCAACACTTTTCTGAATGAGAAAATTTAATTCTATAAAAGTAAACATATTATATTTTCTATATTCATAAAATAATAATATTTTTGGGTTACATTTATTTGTGAACAGAGGAAATAATATATTTTATAATAATATAAATATCTATTTTATCGGGGGAAAAAAAATCGTTTTATATAATAATTAATATAATTAAATTTCTTGAATTTATTTCAATGTTTTTCTGTGGCAACGATGGGAAATAATCGAATAAATAAGAATTAAAAAAATCCGTCTTAACTCATTTTCTACTTTATTCAATTCCTACTATTAATTCACACTCTCCCTATATATATTTGTATATCTTGTTCAAATTTTCAATCGTTCATAAAATACTTTTTATTCATCCACTCAAGTTCAAATACATTTTTTTAAACTTGTAGTGGATGACACTTATTAATACAGTCAATTTAATTCATTAATTTTAGGTTTTTTTAGATTTAAGTTGCATATATCTAATAATCTTGCAATAGATGGCGCCAGATAAACTTAAAAAAATGAATGAAAATTATTTATAAAGGACTTTCTGCGATATAGTGTGAAAAAGTAGGAACTGACTTAAAAATTTTTTTTTTTATATTACTTGTTTTAATAATATACTAGTGAATATGATCTTAAAGTGATAATCTTTTATAACTGAATCATTTGTTTTTCATATATTAAACCAATTAAACACCTTGCTTTTATTTGAACCTAAAATAACAACCGAAGACAAGTTAATGACCTAACTCCATCTTAATTCTCGGTAAAAAGAACACGCATTATAATGCGCGCGCATCTCTTTTTCGGAACTTCTTAAAAGGTCAGCCCGAAATTATTTACTTATCTGGAAGAAATGCAACACTACTTGAGATTTTGAAATGAGAAAAGAAAAATCCGACACTACCACTGCCATCAGGCGAAGAAGAAGAAAAATTATGAATCGCCGGCAAGCCAAACGATAGATCTATCCGCTGAGCCTTTCATATCTCGGAACACGTACATAACGTGCGTTTTTCTCGGAACTCGTTAAAATACGCGCCATTTTTCTTAGTCTTTTTGCCTGAGGATGTTCTGCAGAAGGGTTTTTGGCTGGCCTCTCGTGTTCCATGTTGTTGAAAATGTGGCCGTTTCCTTCCACATAAATCGGTCGACGAGCTAGAACTATGAAAATAAAATGGATGAATAATAAAAAAATAATAATAAAAAAGAGGAACGGGGTGGCAACGGTCGTAAATCTTCGGATGTCTCGGAGATATTCCGACTTTGAGTGGATGGGGATGACGAAATTTGGTTGGTATCTCTTAACCACCAACTTCTTTTTTTTTATTTTAATTGATTTTTATTTTGTTAAATTAAAGGAGAGAAAATATATAAATGAAGCTATTTTCTGAGTAATAAAAGCTATAATAATTTTTTTCAGCCATCATAAAATTTATAAAAGAACATATATTATTTTAAAAGTCGGTTAGAGTGTTAATTTTTTTTTACCTCATAAATTAGAATAAGAATGACAAAAAAAAAAATCGTTTGCAAAAAGAACAAAATTGGATAGAATACATGCATTATAATATTTCTTTAGATAATTTTCATTTAAACTAGGATTTTAAGTTAAATATAGCCTGCAATGAATAGAAATCGAAGGAAAATACTGTGCTATTGGATTTAGAATATAATTTGGTCTAGAGAAAATACGTACAGAATACCAATATGCGAATATATACAAAATTCAATTTCTAATTTTGACACATCAGAAATTGAAAAATAATTTAAGAATTACTGTTCCAAAAGATAAATATATTTTGATTAAAAAACACTCACATTTAAAAATGCAAATAATAATAATAATAATAAACTTTATCATAAAGTCATTATATAATTCATAGTCAAGTCATCATTCATAGTCATAAAGTCATTATATAATATCATTATATCTTTATCATCATCATATATAAACAATAATAACAGATGGGATGTATGGTGACATAATACAGATGGGATGTTAATTTATTTGATGTATCTTAATTGCTTTTCTGATTTAATTTTAAAAAATAAAAATTTAATTGTAAATAATTAATTTGCAAAAAAAAAAAAAAAAAAAAAAAAAAAAAAACAGCTGTGTTTAGAAATAATTTTTTTCTTAATTTTTTTTTAGTATACTTTAAATACTTAAATATTTTCAAATAAAACATCCAATTATTTTCTTGGTGACATATTAAATTTTGTTTCATCCCAAAATTATCAAAACACATGCAAATTTTTCAAAATAAAAAAATTGTGAGATGCGGGGTTTTATTTTTATTTATTTCTTACCTTCTAACTTACATCAGCAGAACTGGTTTCATTGTAATGTAATCTTGATACTTAAATTTGGGTATTCGCTGCAAAATATTCAGTTGTATCCAGCTTCCTGAAAAAAAAAAAAATAAATAAATAAAATAAAATAAATAATTTTTAAACTACATATTGATTTTTGTAACATCTTTAAAAAGGAAAGCAGACACACTAATAAATAAAAAAAAAATGGGGAAAATATGCATGGATACTTACAGAAAAAAGCTTTAACACAAAATAAAATGATATGTGATATCTTTATATCATCATATGTCTGTAAAAAACAAGTAATATAAAAAAAAAAAAATTAAAATCAATTCCTATTTTCCATTATATTGCAGAAGTCCTTTATAAATAATTTTCATTCATTTTTTAATTTTATCTGGCGCCATCTATTGGTAGATATATGCAACTTAAATCTAAAAAAATGCTAAAATTAATTAATTAAATTTAATTTTGAATTAATTGAAAAAACTGTATTAACATCCAGTGTCATCACTACAAGTTCAAAAAAAAAATGTATTTGAACTTGAGTGGATGAATAAAAGTATTTTATGTAACGATTAAAAATTTGAACAAGATATATATAGGGAGAGTGTGAACTAATAGTAGGGATTAAAAAAAAAAGAAACGCATGAAATGTTCTATATTTGACATTTCATCACTAAAATAGAACGTTTCATGGGTTTTATTTCAGACTGTAATAAGACAAACTTTCAGTGGTCTTGATTTTTAACTTTAACTCAAAATAACTAAAATATGAAATAGTTATTTTATGTTAAAGAACAAATAATTCCATTACCAAAAAGTTCAAATAGTCCAGATCAGGAGCAAACAACTTCGTTAAAAAAGACCCTTGCAATAAATACACTCACACCTTTCAAGTAAAAAAATTCTTTGCAAAAAAAAAAATTGCATAGGAGTAGATTAACTGACGATGAGTGGAGAATGATTGATGTTGGAGTGAAGATTATAGATGACTGAGAAGGGGTCAAGAAACAAAATTATTGTCTTTTAAGGGTTCAAAAATCTTCGCCTCAAACTGCATTCAAAAGAAAAAGTTCTTAAAAGAAAACCCATCATTAATGTTTTGACTGGAAAAGAAACATATCCATTTCATTCTTTTAAGAGAGTTAGGAAGAAAATGGCAATCGATCATTTATTTTTCTGTTATCCTCAGCAATACGTAA
>BPLR01008564.1:0-198621 GCA_021605095.1 Caerostris extrusa | reverse complement strand
TTCTTTTGAAAATATTCCAGGACTCATTTGCTACCAATCGTTTGAATTTTATAATTACATTGATAAATCGTTGATATTGTTTTTTAATTATTATAAAGAGTTTGTTTTTAATAAATAGAATTTTGGCAGTGAACTTTTCAATCACTGCTTTCAGAAACCAGATTTAATGTCGAGCGATAATTGACAATAGAGATAGAGATAGTGAAATTATTTTTGAAATCATCTATATAGCACTTTTAGCGGGTGCTGAACAGTTTCTTTTTGAAAATGTTCAGGTTCATTTGCTACTAGTCGTTTGAATGTTATTATTACATTGATTCAAATCGTTTTTAAATCTCGTTTCTGAAAGCAGGGATTAATATATATATATTATTATCAACGATTTAATACTTTTCAATCACTGCTTTCCAGAAAGCAAAAAAATTTGTGTCGAGCGTACAATCGACGACAATAGAGATAATAGTGAAATTATTTAGAAATCATCTATATATGGCACACGGGCTTGGACAGTTTCTTTTGAAATATTCAGGACTCGTTTGCTACTAGTCGTTTGAATTTATTATTACATTGATAAATCGTTGATATTAATATATAAATTTTGGCAATATATTTTCAATCACTGCTGCTTTTCAAACTGAATTTAATGTCGAGCGATAATCGACAATAGAGATAGTGATAGTGGAATTATTTGGGAATCATCTATATAGCTTTGGAGGTGCTGGACGGTTTCTTTTGAAAATATTCCTGGACTCATTTGCGCTAATCGTTTGAATTTTGTAATTACATTGATAAACCGTTTTTAACTATTGTTTTTAATTATTATAATGATTTTATTTGCGTTTAATATATAAATTTCGGCAGTGAGCTTTTCAATCACTGCTTTCCAGAAACGAAGATTTAATGACGAGCATCTGGGGTTTACAATAGAGATAGTGGAATTATTTGAAATCATCTATATAATAGATGATGGACAGTGTCTTTTTGAAAATCTTTCCAGTTCATTTGCTGCTAATTATATAGTACGTGTAATTGAAATCCTTTTATCTACTATCTTATCTTTATCTATCTATATATAATCTATATACTTATGAAGTATCAGAGATGAAGAACAGATGAATAAGATCTTTTAATCTTCTCTACGTGTGTCTCTATATAACAAACGACTCCATCCAAGCTTTAAATTTAATTAAAATTTTAAAAAATATATGAAATGTGATTTGAATATGACATATAAAGTTTTAATTCACAGAAATTTAATCTTGCTGCTACGAAAAAATCCTTTTATTTTACAGTATGTTCTCTTTTTACTTCACATGCCAGGAGATAAAGAAACATCTCTATATAATAAACGACTTCATCCAAGCTCTAATTTAATTGCATTTTACAGTGGTAATTATGAAAAAATAAAATGCGATTGTAATGCAACATATAAATTTTTTAATACACAAAATTGCAAATAATCTTATTTAGTGTACATTGATTTTCCTTTATGTTTACATAAGATCAATAACCTTAAGTTAGTGTGATTTTATAAAATAAAAAAAGTAAAATATTCAAAGGGCATGCATACTAAATTGAATCTGTATTTGAATGGCTGATATTTGTGAATGCGTTAATATTGTCATAGCTTAAACTGAGAAATGCATTTTTCTTGTCATTCATTTTTATTATTTTTATCTGGTGATAATTTTATAGTAAAATCATTGCTTTATGATAAGCATTTTTATTAATATAAAATATTGATAACTCTTAACTCATGATACTCTTTTCCTCTAATATTTTATGGTAGTCCCTGAAAAATAACAAATATTATTGATTGTAAAGATAGCTAAATGCATGGCATTGCAAAATAGTAAAAATAATAATAATATAAAATAAAAAAAATAAACATAAAACCATTAATGGTATCAAAAGATCATTGACAAAATAATTTTGTAAATCATAAAATAAAAAAAACAATTTCATCATTGTGCTATCCGTTTATATCTGAGCAGATATACATTGTTATACATGGTGACAGTTACATCACATCCAAAATTGCTCAAAATATATTTTCTCAAAACTTTTCGGGTATTTAGACAAGATAATAAAAAAAAATGTCTGGAATTTCAAGTACAAACTTTACTTTTTATCCCCAAAAAATACCTAATTCTTACCACTAGCTGTTTGCTTATCAAAAAGATATAAATCTGTCAATTCATCTCTCCACAGCAAATAAACCAGCATACCAATTTTATTCTTGAGTGAACAACATCCCAAAATTCTCTTGAGATAAGATCAGAAACTCACCGAGTTTACGTTTCCGCTCACGATACTGTAGGCACCTATTTTAAAGATGTCCAAAGGCATCCATTTCAACCATGCTGTTTCGAGTTACAACAGTCGATGTTAGCGCATGCATCATCAGTTTCAATGCAAACGCGTAGGATGGCTATCGGCGTATTAACAGTAGAAATTGCTGGTAACAATACTCCGTAAACATATTCATTGTTTAAAGATATGGCTAATGGCGTGGTATAGTTACGTGCGCAATGTGTATCTGTGGTTTGAAGAATGATGCTGTTAACGCTTTGGACATACTTCCGCTGCAGGCTATTATTTATGCATGGCATGTGACAGTCGCACTGATTAGGTATGATATGCTTTTGGGTTCAGGTTTTCGGAAAAGAAGACTTACTTAAAGACTTGAAGAACAAAGAAAGAAATATTTAAAAAAAAAAAAAATACATTAATAGTTTTTGTAAATAAATTTATGCCAAACACATTTGACAATAGTCGTATTTTTCAGAAGAATTCTGTGACTTTGGCGACCTTAATTAAAATGACTTTTAAAAATATGAAATGTTAAGTTGGTAAGTATGTAATGTAAAATATGTAATGCAGAGTTTTTCAAGAACATGGTTAAATTTCTAATCTTATTTTATATTTCATGTTTCATGTTTTACTTACATTAATCTAGCTCTCAAATCCGTTAAAATACCAAATATAATTCTCAAATCCAAGATATAACTCTAATCTAGTTCTCAAATCCCTTGGAAAACTCAAATATAATCCTCAAATCCAATATAGAATTCTAATCTAGTTCTCGCGGTATGATGGCCCAATTAGCTAGCCTCTGACCATTGATACCACAGGCTTCAAGTTCGAATTCTGTCTGGGCATGGATGTTTGCTCGTAGTTTGGAATCCATGCTAAGAGGTAGATGTCCGGTCTAATTAGCCCAAGTGTGCAGAAAATGGCCGTTGAGAGACAAAACCAAACCTTATCTTGTTCTCAAATCCATTAATTATATTAACACCAATCTACTCCTTAAATTTGTCATTAATAATCAATGATCCCTCAAATCTGTTATTTAATCTCGATCTAGTAGATTTAACATTGAGAAGTAAGCATAATTTTAAGGATATGCAAAAATATTATAATAAAGTAATTATCTAATAAAATTAAAAAATATTCTGTATTGATAAAAATAACGTTTAAAATGTTAAACTGTTTTCTCAATGATTATCATAACTCACTGATTGATCCCTGTTTTTAACAGAAGAAAATGGACAAATTAAATATTGGCAAGGAATCAAAATAAAAAAAACTTAATAATAAAAATCCTGTAATACAATGGAAAAGCATTCTCAAAGTGTATCTCCAAGACTATTCGAAGAACCAGCATCAGCGAGCATACATCTCAAAGTACCAGGTCAAGACAAGTCAATGGAAAAGTTAATTATGACTACTTTGGCTTGTACTAAGCTAAAATGCTTACGATAAAGAAGAAACATGAATGAAAACAAGGCAACATTCATCTTTATATTTGATTTTTAATCCATTTTCTTAATAAATATTATAACACACTGATTGATCCATGTTTTTAACAGCACAAATTGGACAAATTTAATATTGGTACGGAATCAAATTCAAAGACTTAACAATAAAAGTCAAGTCAATGGAAAAGTTAATTAAGACAACTCTGGCTTGTACTAAGCTAAAATGATTACGATAATGAAGAAACCTGAATCAAAAGAATACAAAAATTTGTCTTTATATATGGTTTTTGAATCCATTTTCTTATGATTACTGTCACTGTTTATTTCAAAAGCTTTTAATAGAACTGTATTTAACATTGGCAAATTTAATATAGCAAACATAGACAACATTGCAAATATTGACAAATTTAATATTGACAAACATTGACAAATTGACAACATTGCAAAACATTGACAACATTGCAAACATTGACATTGGTACGGATTGACAAATTTAATAACAAACATTGACAAATTTAATATTGTATTTAACATTGGCAATTGACAACAATGGAAAAATTTACAACATTGACAAACATTGACAACATTGCAAACAAATTGACAACATTGCAAAATATTGACGATAATTTAATATTAAGAAACCTGAATCAAAGACAAATTTAATATGTCTTTATATATGGTTTTTATTTCATTTTCTTATGATTACTTGCAAATTTGACAAGTTTTTAAACATTGACAAATTTAATTTACAAACATTGACAAATTTAATATTGGTAGCAAACATAGAAAACATTGCAAATATTGACAAATTTAATATCATTGCAAACATTGACAAATTTAATATCACAAACATTGACAAATTTAATATTGCAAACATTGACAACACTGCAAGCATTGACAACATTGCAAACATTGACAACATTGCAAACATTGACAAATTTAATGTTGGTAAGGAATCAAATTCAAAAAACTTAACAATAAAAGTCTAATAATACAATGTGAATGCATTATCAAAGTGTATGTCAAGGGACAAAGACCATCTGAAGAAATATTATTTTTTTTTCTGAATCATCCTCTGGCATGTAAAGAAACCGAACCGACAGGCTCTGTAAGCAAGAGGTTGGGTTGTAGAGCCCGCGAGCGCTTTTTTGACGAAGTTCCAACGAGATGAACCGCGTAACCGCCCAGTTTTCAAGCCCTGCATCTTTTAGAAGGGCCGCACCCCCCTCACACGCGCGCGCGCACTCGCTTGGGTCAAAACCACACGCCGTGACCTTGAAGACAACAGCCATCAGGTTGAATTTTTTTATTTTAATGCCAATAGATAATTATTTGGTAAACATAAAGAATAAAAATTTTCTAGTATATTAGATACATCTGATTAATTCATTCAATTACAATTGAACAATGAGATATAGTAACGATTTTTGTTAAGAAAAAAAAAAAAAACCTTCAAATAATTTTCACAAAAATCTAAACAGCAGAATATAGAAAGTTCATAGTCTTTTTTTTTTTTTTTTTTCATTTATACATATATTTAATAATTTATGCATATATTTCATTTATACATATATTTAATACATTATTTTATAGTTTGCATATATTTCATTTATACATATATTAATATTCACTAATACATATATTTTACTATCGTTCTAGCCCTAGGTGCCACAGAGTTCGGGTTCCAGTCCCGGCGGTGCCCTGGATGTTTGTACTAGTTCGGAATCCACTTTAAATCGTAGGTCGTGGTCTAATATGACAGTAGAAAGTTGAGCGTAGGATTGACAACCCTACCTCGTAAAAAGACAACGTCTCCTATCTCGAAATCTGCCATTAGGCAGACGGCCTTGGCTCCCCATGGGCTATTGCGCCAATGAAGAAGAAATAAGAAGATATATATAATAATGCTCTGCCGTTCGTTACCACAGGTGAGTTCGAGTCTCGGCGTATCATGGAGGTTTGTAATTAACTTTAAACCGAACTTACATGCCCCGCCACGACTAACAAATAAACTAACTAACTAACAAACATACATGCCATAGACAGGATTCGGACCCGAACTTGTGATACAAGGCTAGAGCACTAGCCTATTGGCCATCAGGATGCCATTGAAGACTTGGAGAAGGATCATTGTCTTCTGAAAGAATTTCTTCAATAACTTGCATTTGCCTAGATATAGCAACAAAACCCCTAAAAATTTCTGCCAGCACTAAAACTGACATGGCGAGATGCTTATATTCACTTCTAGAATAGCCACTAAATCTCCCCATTTCGAAAAGCAGTGACTACAATGCCAACCATCATTGGAAACCAAATTCATGTACACTTGTGGCCTAATGGCCAATTGGCTTGAAGCTCTAGGTATTAAGGCCACGGGTTTCATGTTTTTATCCTGGCGGTGGCATGGATGTTTGCTATTGATTCGAAATTCACGTTAAACTGTAGGTACCTGTCTAATTATCTTAAATTGTGCGCAAAATGACAGTAGAGACAAACCAAACCTAACATGTTCACTTGCATACTGGCTTGCATTCATTAGCACTGGATTAAGAGTAAAGAACCTATTAACAATTTGACCTTGACAAAACTTCCTTCCTAAACCTTTCCTTAAAAATATCATATATAGTAATTAAATGTGAAATAAATTTATTTTTAATCCATTGTAAAAATTCAAATGTTAGATTAAAATATGAAATTTTCTTCAGTTTAAATTTAACATAAATAGTTTTCGTTCAAATCATTGCAAGAGAAAAAGAGACTAAATATCATTCGGATTGGAGCAATGAAAAGAAATATATTATAGCCTTCAAATTTTACGCCGCATATATTTTATATAGAAGCAACACACTCAAAGATTTAAATAAAAAATAACTTACAGGCAACCATTTATATACCTCCTTCCTGCTTTGTAATTCAAATGGCACAGCACACTTTCCACAGGCTATTACGCAAAAGCACTTAGCAATCGGTACTTAAAAAACAAAACATTTACTACAGCCTCTTCAATCTTCCTATCCCTATTCTGTCTCCACCCTTTTTCCTGAGACTGCTATAAAGATTGAAACTTTCTTTCATTTTTACCACCGGTCTATCACCGACCGAGACAAAAGGCATTAATCACCCAGTCCCGATAGACAATGGGGTCATATTTCTTCAATTCGGGATTGCCATCAGCTGTTAGTTCTGCAACAAAGACGTGCTAACCTGAGAGGTTAACAAAATGGAAGACTTGTAGGGACTTTTTTTGTTAAAAGCAGTGATTTAAAAGTATATATTTTGTAAAATCCATTAAATCTCTAATGCAGTATTTTACTTGGAAAAATTTGATATTTTAAAATGATTGGCATTACATACTAGATGATTACATACTACATACTGGAACATAATACAATTTTATATCAAAATAAATGCCAAAAAAAGTTGTTTAATAAAGTTATACTATTAACTTGTGGTTAATTATTAATTAACTTATTGTTATTCAAATTATTATTAATTATTATTAACTTATTGTTATTTAACTTATTAATAATTTGTATTAACTTATTGTTATTTATTAATTCATTTATTATTATTGACTTATTTTTTATTATTTCAATATATAACTAGCATACTTTTAAGTTAATAATTTTTTTTACTAATTGTCAAAATAACAATTGAATACATTGAAAAATTGAAACCGTATTTAATCTATTGTTTCTAATTGAGTGCAAAAGCTCATAGTAGATATTCGTATCTGTAATAATGTTTTTGCATACCGTATTTTAAAATACGGTATGCAAAAAAACTCTCTAATATCAAAAGAAAATAATAAATAAGTATTGATTAATTAAAAAGAATGTTTACGTGAATATTTCTTTGTCTTTTTAGTTTAGTAGTAGTTAATTAACTTATTGTTAACTATTAACTATGTATACTAACATACCACCGGTCTATCACCAGTCGAGACAAAAGGCATTAATCACCCAGTCCCGATAGACAATGGGGTCATATTTCTTCAATTCGGGATTGCCCTCAGCTGTTACTTCTGCTACAAAGACATGCTAACCTGAGAGGTTAACAAAATGGAAGACTTGTAGAGACTTTTGGACTTGGAAGTTTTTGTTAAAAGTAATGGTTTAAAAGAATATAGTATAGATTTTTGTAAAATCTGTTAAATCTCTAAAAAAGTATTAAGTTATTTGGAAGGACTTGATATTTTAAATTGTTTGGCATGACATACTATATTGTTACATACTACATACTGGAACATAATACAATTTCAAATGCCATAAAACGACGTTTATAAAGTTATATTTTTAACTTATTGTTAATTATTCATTATCTTATTATTAATTAATTTTATTCATTAACTTATTATTATTCATTAACTTATTATTATTAACTTACTGTTAATTATTCATTAAAATCCATTAAAACTCTAATGGAGCATTAAGTTACTTGAAAGGATTTGATATTATAAATTGAATGGCATTACTTACTACGTACTGGAACATAATACAATTTTATATCAAACATAAATGCCATAAAAAAGTTTATAAAGTTATATTATTAACTTATTGTTAATTATTTATTAACTTTTTGCTAACAATTAACAATGTATACCACCGGTCTATCACCGGCCGAGACAAAAAGCATTAATCCCCAGTCCCGATACATATTTCTTCCAATGGGGCTTGCCATCAATGTTAGTTCTGCTGCAAAGACATGCTAACCTGAGATTTTAACAAAATTTTTTTTGACTTGGAAGTTTTTGTTAAAAGCAATGATTTAAAAATGATATATTTTGTAAGATCCATTAAATCTCTAATGTAGTATGTTACTTGGAAGAACTTAATATTTTAAATTTAGTGGCATTACATACTACATATTGGCGCATATACAATTTTATATACAACATAAATGCCATAAAATGTTAATAAATTAATAATAAATAAATACTAATAGCTTGTTAATTAATAATTAACTTATTATTATCAACTTATTGTTTATTATTAATTAAAAATCAATAAATCTCTTAAGTTTCTTGGAAGGACTTGATATTTTAAACTGATTGGCATTACATACTACATATTAGCACATAATACAATTTTATATCCAATATAAATAAAAATAGCCAAATAGTTTATAAAGTTATATTATTAACTTACTTTTACTTATTAATTCACTTATTATTATTAACTTATTGTTATTTACTTTTTAACTTATTATTATCCCTTTAATTTAATACAATTGCTATTATTTCTGCCACAATAACAATAGAATATATCGAAAAATTAAGAGATTTAAAGTATATTGTGCTAATTGTCAAAAGGTATGATACCTTAGTAAAAGGTACCTTATATATAAATAACCATAAACTTTCTTGACAGTTTTTTTTTATCCTGAAATTCACAATAAACATATATTTATATGAAATATAAAGAATAGACAGAGGTGGTTTGATAACAATTTTTTTTTTTCAAATGCATGATTACTTGTACTGTCAATACACTGCCCATGAATCAATAAGTCATTGATTATATCATGGTGTGGTTAATATCGTTCCCTAGAATGATGAAGGGAATAATTATTTTGGAAGATTTTGAAGCAATTTTTTCCAAATGCTGTATTTCGTATTGAAGAATCAAAAAATTCCCACAGGCAGCCCAGCTGTGAATGCAAGATGCTGCACAAAATGTCACAATCTCCAACGTCATGATGTCACAATTTCAAAGCAATACTCCACGAGCTAAAGTTATGGTGCATAATGTCTTCAAGTGAATGCAAGATGCTCCACGGAATGTCACAATCTCCAACGTCATGATGTCACAATTTCAAAGAAATACTCCACCAACTAAAGTTATGGTGTATAATATCTTCTACCTTTTTACCAGAATAAACTATCGCCTTGTAACTGTATAGCTTAGATTTGAAAATGTTTGTTGTTAAATATTACATATGGTATCAAGTATGCATTAAAGGAAATAATACAAGCATAAATTTTAATATGTTAATGTTTTATATAATGCATTAAGGAAATTAAAAAAGTAACACATTTTTTTAATATGCAAAGAAAATAATTGTTTTCTTTAATTTGAATTTAATTATTAAAAGTGCATAACAATAATCTTTTACAAAAGAATAATGATGTATAAACACGATTAGAAATTAAAAACTAAAATGTCTTGTCAAAAGTATCATGGGATTTCTTAAAAATTGCTTAAATTTATATAAAGATTAATGTGATGCATTCTGTAATGGAAGTTTTTTTTTTCACAGATGGATGTCCCGGAAGATAGTTCGACCTGTTTTGTCACGTGATTGACACGTGCTGACCCTCAACTCGATCCCATCTCCCACCTGGGGTTTAAGTATGTAGACCTTCTCAGATCACACGTCAGGCGAAAGTGTGGCGACCACAATCTCTGGCATTCAAGTAGTCAAGTAGGTGGTTAAGCAATAAGCGAGAAACAGCAACTCACTAGTTATTGCAAGTGTCAAAATCAAACGAGAAAATAAGCTACTTACTAGAGATTGCCACTTGTATTGCAATGAGAGCACCTCCTCCTTTATGTTTTTTTTTTTTATTGTAAAAACGAAATTAAAAATTGCAGTGTGAACGAATTGGTTTATAACAACTGTACTTGAAAGAAATACTTTATAAGCCCTTCTGTGATAACAAATTTATATTCATGGTCTCTTCTATCTTAGACCCCCAAAAGAGATCTGACTTTAATCCTTTGTGTCTACTGTTTTGTGAACCTATTTGATTTAAATGCGAGGCCCAATATGACTGTATATACCACAATGAAAGATATTGTCAAAATTAAAGATAATTTCAAAAAAATATTCTGTTTTAACTACTTTTTTATATCTTCAGAGTGACTGATTATCATCAGTATAGAACATAATTTTAATATAGACTTTTGACTTGTCGAATGTAAAAAAAAAATTTCTCAAAAGAGTAAAACACTGTTATTTAATGGTAACATATTTCTTTTTCTACTTCTTCGCCTATCCCCAAATGTCCAGGGGTTGGAACACATTTTTAATAATAACATATTTAACAATAGCAAAAGAAACTCGTCTTTTTTTTTTTTTAAAAAATTAATTGTAAATTACCATCTTTTAAGTTCTTGAAGTAAATCAGTACTGAAGTTGTCATAATTAATATTCATTAATAATATTCGTAAATTTCGAATTAAATAAATTTGCTACCGAAGAAAAAATTCTTAGATAGCTTAGAGTAGTCGTAAAAAGATTTAAAGTGGTATTTTTCTTTATTATGAAGAAAAGTATGTATTTTTGTAAACCAAAAAATGATTTAAATTATTACAACTAAATTAATAAAACTTATTTTTAAAAAACAAATGTCTCTTTAAATACAATGTTGCATCTGCTAAAAATTTTAAAAAAAATTGTTACATTAATAAATCTTTATGTAACTGAATAAACATTTCTAACTAAAATGATAATAAAAACGATTAACTATCATAATTCCGTATTTTGATGGAAATTGAAACTTTATATAATCTATAGATTTAGACTTTCACAGATAATAAAATTTGAGTTCAGTTCTAAAAAACTTTCTGTAGCTCTGTAACTGAATAAACTCCGCTAATTAAAATGATAACAAAAAAGGTTAACTATCATAATTACGTATTTATGAAGGAATTTATAAAATATGTAGATTTCGACTTTTTAAGATATTAAAATTTTAATTCAGTTCTAAAAATCTTTCTAAATCTTCCTGTAGCTCTTTAATTGAATAAATTCCCTAACCAAAATGATAACAAAAACGATTAAATATCATAATTACGTATTTTGAAGGCAATTGAAACTTTATACAATCTATAGATTTCGACTTTCATAGATAATAAAATTTTAATTCAGTTCTAAAAAATCTTTTCTGAATCTTTCTGTAGCTCTGAATAACTGTAACTATAACTGAATAACTCCACTAACTAAAATGATAATAAAAACGATTAATTATCAGAATTACTTATTTTGAAGACAGTTGAAAGTTTATATAATGTATAGATTTCGACTTTCTCAATTAATAAAATTTTAAATCAGTTCTAAATCTGACTTCTCTTATTGATTAAAAACATGTTTTCAATATCCAAATAAATATTCGAAAAAACTATAAAAGACAAAAAAGAAAGAAACAAACAAAGACTGATTATTCGGCGAAAAAAAAAAAAAACCTTGAAAAAAGACACAAATCCTGTTAGCACACTACATTCTTCCATCATGTTCCATGATTTCTGCCACCATACAAAAAGGCGAATACAACAAACACTACAGAAATAAAAAGTTCTGCGATAAAAATCTAACAATTTCTATAAGTGTATAATAGATACAAAGCTGCTACAAAGAACAATGGACCTAATGTCTAGCATCAGCAACCCCAATTGCGACCTCATAGAAATATATGGGAGAGTCGCTTTCGCGAAAGGAGATCTAATTACGAGAAATGTCAACTTATGATGGATTGCCCATTGTGGCAAGTTTTAACTATCCAGCATCGCAGGAAGAGCTGTGTTGGATGTCATTACATTCGTCACATCTCTGCGATGCTGACACTCAAAAAGTGACAAGGACCTGTTCAGTTAATAAACTGTTTGATATCTGTCATTCGTTGGATTACCCGAGTAAGACGGTACTTAGGATTGTCATGAAATAATCTTCAGATAAAAACCTTTTATGATACAAAGAGATATAGATTAATTTGTAATCAAGATAACCCAGTGTTTTACTCACAGCAACAAGATAAAGGGTTTCTAAAATTTAAGCAATATGTTTTTGAGAATAGTTAGTTACTTCATGAACACAGAAATTACCATCGTTTGAAATAAATCAGTATTGAAGTTGAAGTATGGTATTGAAGTTGTCATAATTTAAAGTATTGTCATTTAATTTGCTGTCATTTGTAATCAAGATTGCCCAGCATTTTAAACATAGAAAAAGATAAAGGCTTTCTAAAATTTAAGCAATACGTTTTCAGAATACTCGCTAGCCACTTCATGAACATGTAAATTGCCATCGTTTGAAGTACATTAGTATTGAAGTTCTCATAATTTAAAGTATTGTCACAGTTTAGTGATTTGTAATCAAGATTGTCCAATGTTTTAAACACAGTAACAAGATAAAGGTTTTCTAAAATTTAATTGTTTTTAGATTGTTGCGAAATAGTGAACCACAGTCTACTTTATGAACATATAAATTACCATCGTTTAGGTTCTTGAAGTAAAAAAAGTTGTTATAATTTATAATCATTTATAATATTTGTATATTTAAAGTTATTACTTCAAGTTTGTAAAAACAATTCACCATTTAGGTCTATTCGAGGGAAGATTTTAAGGGATGTTCTTGGAGATGTTAGGGAGAAAGAGATTGTTGGAGAAGATGGTACAACGAAGAAATTTATAAATACTATAAAGACCCAGATATTATAAAATGTATTAAGATCAATAGATTAAACTGGGCTGCTCGTGTATTTAGAATGAATGATTTAAACACTCTAAAAATGTTCGTTTTGGCAAAGCCACAGGATGAAAGATGATCTAAGATGCGATGGATAGACGCAGTTGAAAAGATTTTGCTGTTCTAAAGTTTAAGAATTGGAGGACCATTGTCACCCAGAGGATCATTATTATTATATTATCTGTGTTTACATGTAAAAATAATAACAAACACAATAATAATACCTCATTATGTTTCAATTTTTCGCTCCAAAAAATGTCTATAGATTGTCTAAATCTAATATGGGGATATATAATTTTATATGGGGCTCACGAAGTTATGATGCATTTCAAAGTGGCTCGCAAGATCATTTGGGTTGGCCACCGCTGGTTTAAAGCGTTATTTATAATATATATTTTACAGAATTTCTGTTTAAAGTACATAAAGTATTTAAAAATAGGAAGTTTTTTTTTCAGAAAATCTATTCAAATTAATCAGATTTATTCAGATTAAAATCAGTTTATTGTTTATGTAGTGATCATATTGAGATTGATTTGTTATGGCAAGATATGCGTTTCTCATTCCACTTTATTGATAAATCGCTAATTTTCCCGGATTGTTTTCCTTAGAATATCCCACTTCCCTGTTATTAAAACAGTAAGTTATTTTCCTACATATTTTCATATAATTAATAGGAAAATTATATCCAAATTAAATGAACGATATTTTGTATGATATAAGTAATTTTTATTTAATTTTAGAAAAAAAATTGTGATAAAATGTTTTTCGTTGTCATTTTCTGATTAAGCACATTACATTTTTGTATAATTTTCAGAACGATTTATTGTTTCTGTTATTATTCTTAATTTAAACTCAAGGATATATCAATAATACAATGTTGAAAAATGCTTTTTTCTTATCATTTTTTCATGTGCTATGTTAATAGGAAAGTAGTTTCTTCTTTTAAAATTCTTTTAAATATTTCCGTCTTTTTTGAAAATTGCATCTATGTTGAAATCAAATTACTAATTAATTGAATTTCTACTAAAACGTAGACTGAGGACTGATGGCACAGTGACTGGTGCTACAGAATTTCTTGTTAGATATTTGTAACGGAATAACAAAAGCATCACTGTGACAAGAAAAATAACTTATGGGAGAAAAACTTTGTGTAAAAACACTTATATAATTAAACATTGTGAAATTTGGTTGAAATTTTAATCAAATATTTCTTCTTGAGTAGACTTTCAATTGTATTTTTACTTGATGACCATATAATTACTGAATGTCTCCTTTCTTAACAGCACAATATATAATAAGTTTTATGGAATCAATGCGTGCAATCGACAATCAACCATCAAAGCCAATTTTTTCACATTTTTGCATCAACTCTTCTTATAAATACCCAACACAAAGATTTTACCACTGAATGCTATTCGACAGATTATGAGAAATCGGCGATTTCTGAAATGCAAATTATATATTTCAAGACCAATTATTAGATGTGGAACATCCAGTGATATTTGTATCACAATAACAAAAATATCACTGTGACAGGAAAAAGTAACTTATGGAAGAAAACTTTTTGCTAAAACAAAAATTAAGGTATGCAAATGGCAATTGATCATCAATGACAATTTTTCGCTTACGATTTTGGTATCAGCCCTTCATATAAATGCCCAATACAAAAATTTCACTACCGAATAGTACTCGAAAGATAAGAAATATTCAAAAATATAAATCATGCATTTCAAGACCAATTATCAGAGACAAACATCCAGTGATATTGTATAATCACTAACTAAAAATATCACTGTGACAATACAATTTCACAACTAAATGCTGCTCGAAAGATGAGAAATCGGCGAAAATATAAATTAAACATTTCAAGACCAATTATTATCGGGGAAATTCTGGAAATATGGTTGAAAATTTGAATCAAATATTTCTGCCTGAGAAGACTTGCAATTATATTTTACTTGATAATCAGATAATAACTGAATGTTTCATTTCATTACTAACAGTACAGAACAGAATACTTTTTATGGAATCAATGTGTGCAAACGACAATCTCCCCTCAATGCCAATTTTTCACTCACGATTTTCGCATCCATACCTTCATGTAAATGGCCAATATAAAAATATCTATACTACTCGAAAGAAAAAAAATTGGTGAATTCTGAAGTATAAATTATTAGCTATGGAATATCCAGTGATAAAGGTATCACAATAACAAAAATATCGCTGTGACAGAAAAAGTAGCTTATGGGACAAAAACTAAAATCTAAAATTTGGTTGAAAATCTGAATCATTTTTCTTGAGAAAACTTCCAATTGTATTTTACTTGATAACCATATAATTATTGAATGTTTCATTGCCTTACTAACCGCACAAAATATAATACGTTTTACGGAATCAATGCGCGCAAATGAAAATCGACCCTCAATGCCAATTTTTCGCTCTTGATTTTCTCATCAACCATTTACATCAGCTTTTAATGCAAAAATTAAACTATCGAGGACTACTCACAAGATTATAAAAAATCGGAGAGTTCTGAAATATAAATTATACATTTAAAGACCAATTGCTACAGATGGAACATCCAGTGATATTTGTATCCCAGTAACAAAAATATCACTGTGACAGGAAAAATAATTTATGGAACAAAAACTTTATGTTAAAACAAAAATTTAACGTATGCAAATGACAATTAACCATCAATACCGATTTTTCGCACATGATTTTGGCCTTACCTTCATGTAAATGTCCAATACAAAAATTTTACTACTCGAAAGATAAGAAATCTGAGAAAATATAAAACATACATTTCAAGAACAATTATTAGAGATAAAAGAACTAGTGATAGTTGTATCACAATAACAAAAATTTCACTGTGACAGGAAAAAATAAATTATGGGACAAAGCTTTGTGTTAAAACACTTACTATATAATAAGAAATTCTAAAATTTGGTAGAAAATTTGATTAAGTTCGGTTGAAATCACTGTCTTATTGATTTATTTATCAACTAGACATATAATGATATTTGTAATATTTACCAACAAGACATCCAGTGATATTTGTATTACAGTAGCAGAAATATCATTGTGAAGAAAAAAAAAAAGTATATTGTTAAAAATTTATGGTAAGAACTCTCAAAGTTGATTGAATATTCCAATTAAATTTTCTTCCAGGAAGCCATTACAATTGTGTTTACCCGATAATTACTGAATGTTTCCTTTCATTAATAACAGCACAATATATAATATTCTTACGGAATCAATGCGTGCAAGTGACAATCGACCATCAATGCCAATTTTTCGCTCGTGATTTTCGCATCAACCATTTATATCAACTTCAATTCAAAAATTACACTATCAAGTACAGATTATGAGAAGTTGGCGAGTTCAGAGGCACATAAAGAAGAGAGGGGAAAATCTCAACAAGTCGATTCTTTGATGACCTAACGACGTTTGACGTTTTATAGGAAATATGAGTTTGACATGCAAGACCAATTAGAGGAAGCACGGCGGGGAAAGATTGGCCGACTTGAGGAAAATGTCCATTTATGAGATACTCAAAAGTGTAATTGTGCTTTCGGGTATCATTTAATAAAAAGCCGATTGTCTCCATGATTATGATTTATTGGGTGTCACTTATGGTAGGGAAAGGTTTTTATGAAGATTGTTTAACAATCGTAAGAGGATTAAGTATGGTAAAAGGAAGACGATGAAATTAAACAGAAGGTATGTTGATTTCCCAAGATTAGAAATCTTTTTTTTTCTCCTAAAGTAACAAAAGATTGGCCAGGCTTCATTCATCGTGTCATTGAAAAATGATGCCATGACAATCGCTAATACCTTGGGTATATCAATTTTTTATTATTCCTCGGAATCATTAGCCATCATTTGCTTAAAGAGATAGGAGGATTCATTCAATAAGTTGGTAATGATACTCAATGAGTATCGACACAAGTTCATTCAATAACTGCTGTCTGCATTATTTGCCGTCTAAGTTTTCCTATAATTATATGAGTCATTTAGGTAGCAAAAAAGGGGTGATGTTATTTAATGAATGTAGTTTCAATTCTTTAGTGGAAAACCTGGACAAATGTAATTTATAAGCTAGACAAGAATCTTTTTATTAGTTGTCATCAATACATTTTTAGTGATATTAAAAAGTTGAGATTTGCGAATATAGATAAATTAATGCGTCAATGAGAATGGAATATTTCTTCTTCAATAAAGATTAATATAAAACAAAAGTATGTTTTTTTTTCTTTTTAATTTTTAAGCTACGAAAACAGTTTATCTAGGATAATTAGATATTTAAATCAGATTTGAATTGTGTGTAAAACAATATAATAGTTGTATTGGAGCCTTAATTTTTTTTTACAGGAAAATTTAAAAATATTTACTGACTCTAATAAATATGTACTAAAATTTTTATTACATGTAATTAAAATTTAAAATTAATGTGCTACAAATATCTTTATTACCAGATTCAGAAAGATAAACTCCCAAAATAATTATATTATTAACAAATAAATCGCCGATATGATTAAAATTTCACAGAGTGCCAAGAATGCTGATAATATTTGAATTTTACAGAAAAATATTAATGTTCCTTCATAACCCCGACCCAAAATAACTATGTTATAAAATTACTATCATACCTACAATAATTCGCCGATATGGTTAAAAATTTAAAGAGTCTCAAGAAAAGAAAGTTTTGTTATACAAAATAACTATCATATCTATGATAATTCGCCGAAACTTAAATTAATAAGGTTCTCTGATTTATGTCTGAATATTTATGAGGAAATTAATAAATCTTTATAAAAACATTATTTGGCGATTTAATATCCCAATATTAAAATACAATTTTTAAAAATTCGAATCCAGTAGATCAGATCATGTAAAAGTCCAGTTAAACATTTTAATTCATTGCCATTCCAAAAACTCTGAATAAAAATGCTGTCCTATTAGTTATTGCTTTCCCTGAGTGTTACTAAAATACACTCATGTCCATGAATTTAAGGATAATGAAGTTCAGGCAAAGAAAGAGACAGAAGCAAAACAAATTTGACTCATTTGTAAAGTCTATTTATTCAAACAAAGGTAAAGAGCAAAAGATGCTATATGTTTGACATAAATAATAAAAATTGCGATTTTTACTCCCTGAGCAAATTTAAAAAAGAACCTAATTACAAAAAATAGTATAACATGGTTAGTATGATGGTTAATATGGAGTATGTCTCCCGGACGATGCAATACAGGCCTTACGCCTAGGCATGATGAGTATCAAATTATCAATCTGATCTTGGGGAATATTACACCACTCATCAAGCAATGCCCTCCAAGTTCCGGTTGACAGGTGGGAGGGGGTTGACGGGCTGCAATTCGTCGGCCAAGCATATCCCACACATGCTCTATTGTATTCAAGTCCGGTGAGTATGCTGGCCAATCCATACGGGTGATATCCTCCAATTGAAGGCATTCGTCAACAATGTTTAAACGGTGAGGACGGGCGTTGTCATCCATAAACAGAAATTCAGCACGCATGGCGCCCCAAAACAAACGTACATGTTGTTCCAGAATGACATCCCGATAGATGTGGCCTGTCATCGTTACACTCTGAACATGCAGATCTATTCTGGAACCAAGAATAATTCCTCCCCAAACGAGCCATCTTGCAACACCGTAACGGTGTCGTTCAATGGTGTTCTCTTGGTGGTAACGGGTACCTGCCGCTCTCCATATGAAAGTCCGGCGAGAATCAGACTGCAAACTAAACCTGGACTCGTCGGAAAACATCACACCAGACCACTGTTGCGGTGTCCGCAATGCATGCTCTCTACTCCAGGTTAATCGCAAGCGACAGTGAGTTGCGGTAAGTGGAACACATCTGGCAGGCCTACGAGCATATAGACCAATGTGCCCTAAGCGTCTGTACACGGTCTGCCTTGAAACTGTCGTACCGGTAGCTGAAGAGAGCTGACGAGACAGGTCTGATGCTGTGCTCCGTCTGTTTCTTTTGGCAGTAACTGCTCAATACCGTCCTCATTCGGCGTTGTAACTCGGGGGCGACCTGTGCTGTAACATCTACTCATATTACCATCATCTTGGAATCGTTGCCAAAAGCCTGGAGATGACATTCTGGGCGATTCCAAGTTCCTCGGATACTTCCAGCTGGTTACGTCCACATTCCAGTCGTCCGATAATTCTACCACGTAAAAAATCATCCAAATGTTCCTTTGTGCCATAACTATGCGGTTATTGCACTGAAGGCTTTTAAAGCGCTTGTGAACAATTTTACTTCTTTGCCACCATTACTTATATATCCCTCTCTTACACTCTCGTCATTGTGACGTACTATCAGCGCCGTCTGATGGTTTCCTGTAATTTGCATATTTGTCTTCAAGATGTGTGTGATAATTCTACAGGTGAAATTTTTTTATTTTAGGTTTCAATTTCTGTGTTATTCTAAATTATCCTTAATTTATGGACATGAGTGTATTAAATGACCCTGTATAAAACAAGTCATTAATGTCAAAACACTGAAATAAATGCTTTTATAACTTGATTTCTCCACAGAATATCCGATAAAAAAATATTTGAATGCCGTGCAAAAGTCCAAACAATATTTAAAATGTGCATATATTCAAACTGAATTCAACATTTTTATTTCATTGCTATTCCAAAAGTGAACAAAAAATTCTGTCCCATTAATTATTGCTTTTCCTGAGTGCTGCTAAAATATCAAATGATCCTGTATAAAACAAGTCAAAAGCTGAAATAAATGCTTTTATTATTTGATTTCTCCATAGAATATCCAATAGAAATTCTTGAAGTCTAAAAAATATTTAAAATTTGCTGTAAGTATTCCAAACTGCGTATGTCCAAACCCCATAAATCAGTACAAACCAAACAAGCATGGTCTGTCTTGAGACCAGCCAAAATTGAAAACGCATCATCGCGGAACGAATATTCTTCAACCATAAGGAGCCAGAATACTTTGGGCAAAGAAGAATCTCGTTTCCTTATTACGAGTGATTCACGAGGGCGGAAAACGAGGTTTGTATCCCATAGGGCAACAGAAGTGGTAGACCAAAGATTCGCAAACCCATGGGGTGTCTCCGCACACGTTGCTCTTCGAATTCAAGGCTGCAACTTCTGTGACTCTTAACTGGTTGTTCGCCAGTAATCTCCAAGTTGTTGATGTTTCGTCCCCTGAGTCTAATATGCGTTTTTATTTGGTACAAGTTCATTTGGGTATGTATAATTACGTATTCAAGGATACGACAGAAACAAGGTGTTAATTAAAGAATATATGTTTGGTATCGTAGTCATTAATATCTTTTCACGACTTCCTTCAATTTATCATCGGTGACTAGTACATCAATGATTGCATTTTTATGTGTTTTTAGTTTTGGTTTAATTTATTTAGAATATAAACTGGCATTATTACAGACAATTATTGGTGATTATATCCACTCTATATTAAATACGAAAATTATTATTATTATTAATATCCACTCTTCCAATTAAATAAGAAAATTATTATTATTATTATTATTAATATCCACTTTCCATAAGAAAATTATTATTAATTATTATTATTATTAATATCCACTCTTCCAATTAAATAAGAAAATTGTAAAGAACAAATTATTTATTATATTACAATTATTAACAACTGTTTATTATATTACAAATATTTTAATTATATATTTTTAGAAAAACTGTGGTTTCACAATAACAATTATTGCACATGTTTAAATGTGTTATTTTCTTTTTCTGTACGATAATTTCGTATAAAGGCGAACCTTTTAAAAGAATTTCTGTGAATAAATTTCTTTAAAAGTATAAATAATAAAAGTTATTAAACCCGAGTAACACTACCCCGGGCGCTATTATATCGACAGTGCTGCTATACCGGGACCTACGATTTAAAGTGGATTCCGAACTTCTACAAAAATCCCGCGACACCACCGGGATTCGAGTTCAAAACCTGTGTCGGTCATCAAGAACCTTGTCTACATAAAATAAGGGGTGAAAAAGGGAAAAAATTTCCAAAACTGAGTTTTTAATTAGTTTTTTTGCACCCTACATGTTTTCAACTTAAAAGAACATAAATGTTTTTCAAACTCTAATGTTTTCCATGCAGCTTAATACTTCACATAAGCATACGAAAAATTAAAAAGGGAAAAGATAAACACCGAAGAAACCTTAACAAAAATACTTCACCGTAACTTATCCTTGACCTTTCCCATCATCTTTAAAATCACGATGTGTCTAAAGGCTGATGTTTTTCTATTATCTCTGATATTCTAAAACGCATTTTCAATATCAACTTCTCAATGTTCTAATCAATCATAAACTTCAAAATTCTCCACTTCAACAAAGGATGCGCACAAACAACCTTTCAAAACATGCAAAACAAACAAAAAATCCATCTTTCTCTTTTGGAATCTTTCAAGAATGTCTGTCATTTTTAAAACATTTTTCAAAACCAGAACGTAAACAAGAATTTCATCGGTTATTGTGGAACAGGCAAGAATAAATTAATAAACATCCTATCATTGAACATCTAAAGTAAAGCATCTGCCACTCATTTTATTGTGAAGGTCTACAGCAAGGGTGGCCAACCCAAATGATTTTGCGGGCCACATTGGAAATGCATCCTAACTCCGTGGGCCACATCTAAAATTATATATTCCCATATTAGACATTGACCCACTATAGATATTTTTGGAGTGAAAAATTGAATTCATACGACTACCTACTATTAGTTATTTAGTTATTATTTTTGTGTTTACTATTATTTCTTGCATGTAAACATATATAATATAATTAATAATAATGATACTAAACGCACATTGTAAAGAAATATATAACACTAAAAATGAAATAAAAAAATATATAAATATAAATGAAATAAAAAAAATGAAATCATTAAAAAAAAATTTATTTTATTAGTGAGATATTTGTTTCTCCGCTCTTTCACTTAGCTTTTGCAAATCGATGCTTGCGCATCATGCGTTCCCAGAATATAATTTCATTATTCTGTGAAGTCATAACTGTAAATTCATAAAATAAAACAGGCAATATCTGTCATATATTCGCAAGAATATTATTTCAAAATTAAAGTTAATTTTTTTTTCTTATAATTTCGGTTTAATTTTTGAATATATGGATGCACAAATAATGTAATTTTTAATACATTTGGTTTTCCCTACTTTGGTCATTATGACATAAATATAAATTACAAACGAAACGAAATAACGAAATTCGTAATAACGAATGACATAAACGAAATTCTTACAGAAAACACACACAAAAAAAGATTCTGGATTAAGACCAATATCATGCACAACTATGATCAGAACTTTAACCTTAACCTTTTCAATCATTGACAGTTTTTAGTATCTCAAATGTCACTGTAAGTCAAAAGGTACTGTATTCTCATTATTTCTGATATTCATATGCATAATCAAAACCAACTTATCAATGTAAATCCCCAACTTTTAAAAACGCCATAATAACAACGAAATAAAATATAAAAATTAATCAAATTTCTGAAATGCAAACAAAAAAAATCCTACATTCTCTACAATCCTACACTTTTTATTGACATCAAAATAGTTTCTTTTTCAAACCGAAAAACAAAAAACAAAGAGCTTCATCTCCGATTGTAGAATAAGTAAAAATAAATTAATAAACATCCTATCACTGAACATATAAACTTAAAGCATCTGCCACTCATTTTTATTATAAAGGTATACAAAACTTTTTCCTCCTTACTACAGATAATAGAGATAAGCGATATGACTATTAATTTATATTTTCTGTGGCTTTTGGTTTTTTTGTTTAGTTTTTTTTTTTAAAACTATAAAAATTCTGTAAAAGTTTTCCCTCATATAAGTTAACCGAAATTCTTACAGAAAACACAAAAGATTCTGGATTAAGACCAATATCATGCACAACGATGATCAGAACTTTAACCTTAACCTTTTCAATCATTGAATTGGTTTTTAGTATCTCAAATGTCACTGTAAGTCAAAAGGTTCTGTATTCTCATTATTTCTGATATTCATATGCATAATCAAACCCAACATATCAATGTAAATCACCAACTTTTAAAAACGCCATAATAACAACGAAATAAAATATAAAATTAATGAAATTTCTAAAAATGCAAACAAAAATTTCTACCTTCTTTTTCTGATGTTTCTGAAACTCTTTATTGACATCAAAATAGTTTTCAAAATAAAAAATAAAGACATCTCATTAGTGATCTTGAAATAAGGAACTAACTTGAACTAACCATCTATTGCTGAGCGTTTTTATCTCTGTCATATTTGTAAATAATGTTAAAGGTTTTCCCCTTCTAATGATGTATAACTGGGACAAAACAATACGATGATTAATTGATAATAACCAGATATGTTTACTTTTTTTCTAATTACATAAATTTTACAGAAATGTTCTTTAACTTAACTTAAAATAACATTTAGAGTTTTGTAAGAATCTCAGAAAAAGTTCTGGAACTTGACCAAAATCATTCACTGCCATGTTGTCCTTGACACTCTCAATCAATGAGCTTCAGAATTTCGAAAGTTGTGATGTGTCAAAAGGTTTTTATGTCTTATGTTCTTAAAGCGCATATTCAAACTCGGCATTCAGTATTCTAATCAATCATTTACTTCTAAATGATGCATAACAGACAAAATCTGAAAACATAACAATAAATAAAAAATGGATCCTTCAATTTTTGCATCTTTCATAAATGTTTGTCCACTTCAAAATCCTTTTCAAGACCAAAAACAAAGACAAGAATTTTCATCGGTGATCAAGGAATAAGCTGAAAGACATCAATTTCAAAGGTATTTAACTGATAACGATACAAGTAATTAATTGAATGAGACCTTCAGTGATATTTACATCACAATAGTAGAAATATCATTGTAACTAGAAAAAAAAAAAAAAATTTATGGTCAAGAACTGTCAAAGCTGATTGCATATTGCAATCAAATATTCTTCCACGGAATCCTTATAATGTTTACATGATAATTAGTGAATCTTTCTGGACATTACTAACAACGTAGGATGTTTTTTTTTTCTAGAATTAATAAATGTAAATGACAATTGACCATCAATGCCAAATCTTTGCTCACGATTTTTGGCATCAATTCTTTATATAAATGACCAATACAAAAATTTATGAACTTAAAATAACATGAAAAGTTTTATATAAATCTCAGAAAAGTTCTGGAACCCAACCAAAATCATTCACTGCCATGATCAGAAGTTAACCTTAACCCTTTCAATCAATGAGCTTCAGAATTTCGAAAGCTATGGTGTGTTAAAAGTCTTATGTTCTTAAAGGTCATGTTCAAACCGACATTCAGTATTATAATCAATCATTTACATCTAAACGATGCATAAACAAAATCTGAAAACATAACAACAACAAATAAATTTTTAAAAAATGATCTTTTAATTTTGCGTCTATCATAAATGTTTGTTTTTATCTTGAAAAGGATTTTGAACTGGACAAAGACAAGAATTTCACCGCTGATAGTGTAATAAGCTGGAAGACGTTACTTTCAAATGTATTTAACTGACAACTATGCAAGTAATTAATTGGAATGAGGCATCTAGTGATATTAGTATCACAGTAGCAGAAATATCACTGCAACGAAAAAAAAAAGACATATAATGTTAAAAAATTTATGGTAAGAATTGTCAAAAGCTGATTGAATATTTCAATCGAATATTCTTCCACGGAATCCTTATAATGTTTACATGATAAGTACTGAATGTTTCTGGACATTACTAACAGCGTAGGATATTTTTGTTCTGGAATTAATGAATGTAAATGACAATTGACCATCAATGCCAATTCTTCGCTCACAATTTTGGCATCAATCCTTTATATAAATGTACAATACAAACCTTAACTTAAGAACTTAAAATAACATGAAAAGTTTTATATGAATCTCAGATAAAATTCTGGAACTTGACCAAAATCATTCACTGCCATGATCAGAAGTTAACCTTGATCCTCTCAATCAATGAGCTTCATAATTTCGAAAGCTATGGTGTGTCAAAACTTTTATGATCTTAAAGAGCATATTCAAAACCGACATTTAGTCTCATAATCAATCATTAACTTCTAAACGTTGCATAACAAACAATAAATAAAAAAAAAAATGCATCCTTCAATTTTGCATCTTTCATAAATGTTTGTCCACTTCAAAATCCATTTCAAGACCAGAACAAAGACATGATAATTGGTGAATTTTTCTGGACATTACTAAATGTCCAATATAAAAACTTAAATTATGAACTTAAAATAACATGAAAGGTTTTGTATGAATCTCAGAAAAAGTTCTGGAACTTAACCAAAATCATTCATTGCCATGATCATAAGTTAACCTTGACCCTTTCAATCAATGAGCTTCAGAATTTCGAAATCTATGGTGTGTCAAAAGTCTTATGATCTTAAAACGCGTATTCAAAACCGACATTTAGTCTCATAATCAATCATTAACTTCTAAACGATACATAACAAACAAAATCTCAAGACATGATAGCAACAATAAATAAAAAATAAATGCATCCTTCAATTTTGCATCTTTCATAAATGTTTGTCCACTTCAAAATCCTTTTCAAGACCAAAACAAAGACAAGAATTTTCATCGGTGATCGAGGAATAAGCTGAAAAAGACATTAATGGGAAACTTATCGCTAAACATTTTATCTCTCTGAAGCAACTGCCACTCATCTCTATTGTGAAGGAGTGAGGAGGTTTATTTTTTTTTTCGTCTCCCTACTCATTAACTTCTATCTCTTCTTTCTCTTTTTTTTTTTCAATCTCTAAGACTCTTTCGTTTTTCTTTAAAAAAAAAAAATGAGGATATTTTGTAAGCATGGCAGGATGATCAAAACCACAGGGAAATATCGATGGAAGGATGAGGTTGCGGGGATGAGATTAAAACGACAGATAATGATACTTACCAGAGCTTTATGGTTGTTCTATCTTTCCTTTAGGTACTTTTTTTTTTTTTTTGTAACTTTATTAATTTCGTTTTAGAAATTGTCTCTAAAAGTGAAATATTTTGGCATTGTAAAACAGTCGTAATTATGATGTATCATAGAAAGTTTAATAATAATTTTTTTTTTTTTTTGGCCATGTACATTAATTGAAGATTTAAATTTTAATTTGTTCACTTTAAATTGGGAATTATTCAGATTAAAGGTGTACAACAAATAAACAAAGTGGTAAAAATAATAAGTAAAAGTAGTAAAAGTAGTAACAAGTAAACAAAAAAGTAGTAACAAGTAAATCAAAGTAGTAAAAAGTAACAAGTATAAAGTAAAAAGTCAAAGTAGTAAAAGTAATCAAAAAAGTAAAAGTAATCAAAGTAGTAACAAGTAATCAAAGTTGTAAAAATAAGTAATCAAAAGTAACAAGTAGTAACAAATAATCAACGTAGTAAAAGTAACAAGTAGTAACAAATAATCAAAGTTGTAAAAGTAAAAGTAAACAAATAATCAAAGTAGTAAAAGTAACAAGTAGTAACAAATAATCAAAAGTGTAAAGTAACAAGTAACAAATAATCAAAATAGTAAAAGTAACAAATAATAATCAAAGTAATCAAAAGTAGTAAAAAGTAACAAGTAGTAACAAATAATCAAAGTAGTAAAAGTAACAAGTAGTAACAAATAATCAAAGTAGTAAAAGTAACAAGTAGTAACAAATAATCAAAGTAGTAAAAGTAACAAGTAGTAACAAATAATCAAAGTAGTAAAAGTAACAAAGTAACAAATAATCAAAGTAGTAAAAGTAACAAATAACAAATAATCAAAGTAGTAAAAGTAACAAGTAGTAACAAATAATCAAAGTAGTAAAAGTAACAAGTAGTAACAAATAATCAAAGTAGTAAAAGTAACAAGTAGTAACAATGATTATTTGTTACTACTTGTTATTACAAATGTTTAACGTTTACTACTATGATTATAAGTAGTAAAAGTAACAAGTAATCAAAGTAGTAAAAGTAACAAGTAATCAAAGTAGTAAAAGTAACAAGTAATCAAAGTAGTAAAAGTAACAAGTAATCAAAGTAGTAAAAGTAACAAGTAAAATCAAAGTAGTAAAAGTAACAAGTAATCAAAGTAGTAAAAGTAACAAGTAGTAACAAGTAATCAAAGTAGTAAAAGTAACAAGTATACAAATACAAGTAAACAAGCATGAGTAGTGTTTTACTGGTAATGCGAGGAACTTACTTATAGCAGGTCTCAAGTTCAAATTCATTGACGACGTACTTAGCAATCATTATACATCATAGAAAGTTTATTAAGAATATTTTTAGGCCAGATACATTAATTGAAGATTTAACTTTTTAAATTCTTCATTTTAAAATGAATATTTATTCAGATTAAAGGAATACAACAAGTAAACAATATGGATAGAAATTGGTTTTAAAGAAAAAAAATGATATTTATAGATGAAATAAATAGAAAATCTCTGAAATCGACTTTAACATTTATATTGGTTTGTTAAATCAAGAGTTTCAAAGAAAGTAATAACACGAGTAGTGGTTTACTGGTAACGAGAGGAACTTACTTATAGCAGGTCTCAAGTTCAAATTCACTGGCGGCATGTTTAGCAATCATTGCTTTCAGATGTAAAGAGACTCGATGGCAATTGTGTCAGTGCCTGGCATCGACATTATTGTTATTTATACATGCATGTTTTTCTATACAATGCTGTGCAATGATCGGGAATCTCTATTCGGAAGGCTATCTTTTTCGATTCTCATTCGTTCAAAATCACTGGCGGTGGGCGTAGCAATGATTGATTTAGATATGAGATTCGATGACGATTGTGTCAGGGAGTGTAAGTGTCTGGCATCAGCAATCTAGTAGTTCTAATGAGGGTTTTTTTCTATACAATACACAAATGTTGTACAATTATCATGAATCTCACCTCAGGCTATCTCTTCCAATACTCACTAGTGGTTGGATTACTCGAAAATGCACAATTTAAATCGTCGATCTTTCTACAAAAAGGAAATGAATGGAAAAGATGAAATAATCGATGGCAGTTGTCACAATTTCAATTCTCAAAAAGTTTAGTCTTGCGAGGTTTTTCGAATCCATGACCATTTTGTACGTTAGCTAAAGTATTTGAACACTTTATAACGAGTATGACATCGAATGTCCTTGAATTTGAATTGACCGCCTCAACTTATTTCCTTCCATCATAACATGCAAGCAGTATAAATAATTGCCATCTCAAAAATTATTCAAATACTGATCAACTAGTGTGATAATAAAAAACATCCATACTAAAAAATAATCAAATGTAAGTAATATCAAATGTAAATTTATCCAATAATATCCATCACAAAAACATTTACAACACTCAAATTAGGGGTGTGTGAAAAGGTACTGACAAGCTATAACAATTCAGTTTCCAAATTAAACTAAAGAATATGCAGTAATTCGGCGAAATTGTCTGTTTTATATGTGCATGATATTATTTTTAACTCGTTTCTTTCAGAATATTTAAAAACCATCTGGCTGTTATTGCATTATTGACTTTCTAATTTACTTTATTGCATTTAATATTGCGTTTAATATAATGAATTCTATTGATATATTCCGAAGATCTGACAATATTAAGATCTACTTTTGTCACGTGATGGGAAAAGAAGTTCATGGTTTAATTTCAAAATCTGTAGTGAAATATTGTGATGTAGAATACTAGATTCCGTTTTGATATCTATTGAATATTTAATTCAGAATATAAATATCGTTAACGTTTTCTTTATTAAAAAGGTTCAATTTATTAAATGAAATTTTAATACAATTAAACAACAGGAAGAAGTTCATAGCTTTATTTTCAAAATCTGTAGTGAAATATTGTGATACGGAATACTAGATTCCGTTTTGATATCTATTGAATATTTAATTCAGAATATAAATATCGTTAACGTTTTCTTTATTAAAAAGGTTAAATTTATTAAATGAAATTTTAATACAATTAAACGACGGGAAGAAGTTCATAGCTTGATTTTCAAAATCTGTAGTGAAATTTGGGATGTAGAATACTAGATTCCGTTTTGATATCTATTGAATATGTAATTCAGAATATAAATATCGTTAATGCTTTCTTTATTAAAAGATATAATTCATTAGATGAAATTTTAATACAATGAAACAACTTTCATGTGTTTGAAAATCGTATTAAATTAATTTTCAGGATAACAAGTATTGTTTCTTTAATAGTAAAAACTACATTCTGTATTAATTACAAAAAATTTATTAGAATATTGTTTCTTCAGTTAAAGTTAGAAATATTAAATTTAAAATAAAAAAGGCGTTGTTAAAGTGATTCAGAATGTTGATAAAACAGCATTTAATTAGTTTTAAATATTATATAGCAATAAATATTATATAGTCATATAATAGTTTTAAATATTATATAGCAAAAAATATTACATAGCAATATAATAGTTTTAAATTTTATATACCAATAAATATTATATAGCTGTATAATTGTTTTAAATATTATACAGTAATAAATATCATATTGCCATATAATAGTTTTAAATATTATATAACAATAAATATTTTTATAGCCATATAATAGTTTAAAATACTATATAGCAATAAATTTGCAAAGAAATCTTGATTTAACATGCTACTTTTTCAATTTAATAAATTAAAATTGTAAATGTCATCTTTTAAGTATTATAACTTTTAAAATATGAAAATAATATAAAGTTATTTTAATAGAAGATTAGAAATTTTTGCATCAATCCAGTTTCAACATTTTAATAAAATATAGTTTAGTTTAAAGTTAATTTTGGTTAAGTATTAATTTCGTATTTACCGAGTACAGATGAAGTTTTTTTTTTTTGGAAAGACTTTTTTTTTCTTATGCAAAATTTGAAATAATTGCTCCATATTTATTTAGAGTAATTATTTTAAATTTTGCATCTATAATATTAACATTTTCGATATTATTTTTTCACTTTAATGAATTTCTATTATTGAAAAATGATCATATATTTTTCATATATGATCATTATACTATACTTTAATCAAAAGTATGAATCACTTCATCTTAAAATACAAAATTATTATTTCATACTTTTAATTTCAATTCGTTTATATTTGCAATTGAAGATTTCACTTAAAATTTTTTTTTTATTGTTTTTTGTAATATAAAATTAGTCTACTGTTGTTGTTTATAAAAAATTCCTTTATTACCATTGGTTACAAATGTTATTTAAACTATATATATATATATATAATATTTTCGTTCATATTCAGTCCATCAAACATAATTACATTGTCATAAAAAATATTAAAACAAGTATCAACAAATACACTCGAAAACCTGTTCCCCTTTATCGAATTTCATTAATCGAATTTTATTATACCCCATTGCTTTAAACTTCAATTTCAAAAATTCACGTCGAATCACAATTAGTGTCAATAACTCGATACCCAATTCCTCTATGCCCAATCCTTAACTATTAGATACGGAAACATTGAATTCTTATTTGGCGACCTTGAAAACTAATTTACCAGCTCTTAAACCAGTTCTTTATCGCTTGCCAAAGCGAGTCTTAACATCGTTGTCAGTCCATGTAATGTGACAGAACTTTGGTTGCGTTCAATGTCCTCGCATCAAGATAAAGCCGGTCCGGCAATTCAGTTTCGGGTTCAAATGGAATTACATCACGTGATCCTTGACGTCACATGCAACTACGACAATATGCGCATGCTCCCATACCTCCTGCTGGTATATTAGACGGAAGTCAATTGATAATTATGCAAATTTTCTGACTCGACAACCCTTCAATCAGATCCTTCCCCTACCCCCGAGAGAGAGCTGGCCAATAAGGCACCGCCAATAAAGCTGGTGGGGGTGCGATTCCCAAATTGCTTTATAAGCCCAGAGTGTGTAATACCAATATAAACAGTTTGACTTCGCCATGCAGTGGGAAAGGTAGTATAGCCAGACAATGGCATGCTATTTCGTGCAGGAGAATATCACCTCTTGTTTTATAATTCGGCTGTCAACTACACAGATAAGGGGGCGTCGAATCTGTGATATGCACGTGGGATGGATTATTTGAGCTTAATATAAAGGCAGCTGTAGGATTTTCTGATCTATTAGATTGGAAACACAGTTTCTTCATATAACGGGTACTTGAAATGATCCATTAGAAAATATCCACTGAATTTCTATACTAATCACGTTACTCAGATAATTTAATTTTTTGCTAACATCTGTTTTTTTTTTTTTCGACAAATGGTTGAATTTGCAGTCATATTGTAAAATAATAACAATTTATATTTAAAAAGTGTTTTCAAATAAAATTCTCGGATTATTATCAAATCAATTTAAAACGCTTGAAAATTATACTAATATGAGTTGATTGGAGAATGGAGAAGATATGGTATTTCAAGTCAAAACAATTTCTTTTGGGGCCTGAATGGCTAAGTCTCTAGCGCTCTGTACTACAAGGTACGAGTCCCGGAGGTGCCATTAATGTTTGTATTGGTTCGGAATGCACTTTAAACTGTAGGTTCCAGTCTAATATGATAGTAGAGCGTATGATAGTCTTGACGTTTGGTCGGTCTTCAGCGCTCTTGGTTCCTCACTAAAGTGAAGCTGCATATTACCCTTAGTCATGGACCAGTCACCTGCGACGGGGTCTATTGGACCTGGTGTAGGCTTTCCTGAGCCAGGCGGATTAGTAACAACAACACAATTTCTTTTACAATTCGGATTTGACATAAAGTGTACCGATTATTGCATGGTTACATCGTCTGGTGACATGTAGTCTGATTTGGACGTTTATTTTTTGTTGAACATGGATGGACATTCTATTCCAAGGTCGAAGAATATTGCCTTCCAGAAAAACTTTTAAGGGTAATTATCTTGGATTTACATGTTTTGAGAATAACCGAAAAATTTCCACCATGCAACCAAACTATCGATGTAGCATACTCTATACATATTGTCCGATCTTCAAGAAGTCTTCTTGTCTCTGAAAACATTGATCACTACGAAACTTTCTACCGATTTGAATCAAATCCCCCTGTACACACGTTATGACTGGGACTCGAGTCTAGTAGATATTTTTTTATAATTAAATCAACATAATTCATGACTAAGATGTTATGTCATAAAGATTATGTTATGCCTATTTTGTGCAAGGAGAAAATCACCTCTTGTTTTATAATTCGGCTGTCAACTACACAGATAAGGGGGCGTCGAATCCGTGATATGCACGTGGGATGGATTATTTGAGTTTAATATAAAGGCAGCTGTAGGATTTTCTGATCTATTAGATTGGAAAACAATTTCTTGATATAAAGGGTACTGTAATGATCCATTAGAAAATATCTACTGAATCTGGCAAAAGATAATTCTGCCTAACTAATTTTCGCTCAGGTTTGGTATTATTTCTGGCAAAAATAATCATTTACTATTGTAAAACAGTAATAATTTATGTTTAAAAGCATTTTCAAATAAAACTCACATATTTATTTCAAATCAATTTAAAGCTTGAAAATTATACGAATAAGAGTTGATTATGCAATGGAAAAGACAATGATATGATTATTTCAAGCCAAAACAATTTCTTTTACAATTCGGATTTGGCATAAAGTGTACCGATTATTGCATGGTTACATCATCTGGTGACATTCAGTTTGATTTGCATGTTTTTTTTTTTTTTTTTTTGTTGAAAATCTGTGGAACTTGTATTCCACGATAGAAGAATATTGCCTTCCAGAAGGACTTTTAAGGGTAAATGTCCTGGATTTACTTGTTGAGAGATGAAACCGAAAAATTTCCACTATGCAACCTATTTATCGATGTAACATACTTTGTACATATTATCCAATCTTCATGAAGTCTTGTTGTTCATCAAAACATTGATCACTACGAACGTTTCTACTGGAATAGAATCTGATCCGTCCAGCACACGTTATGATAGGGGCTCGAGTCTAGCAATTTGAATTATATGGGCGTAATTATAAAGAAGACTCTAAGATGTTATATAATAAAGAAGATGGTATGCCTATTTCGTGCAGGAGAATATCACCTCTTGTTTTATAATTCGGCTGTCAACTACACAGATAAGGGGACGTCGAATCTGTGATATGGCACGTTATGTGATATGGATTATTTGAGCTTAATATAAAGTTAGCTGTAGGATTTTCTGATCTATTAGATTGGAAACGCAGTTTCTTGATGTAAAGGGCACTGTAATGATCCATTAGAAAATATCCACTGAATTGACAAAAGATTTCTATATTAATCATGTTACTCAGATAACTTTAATTTTTCGCTAACATCTGGGGTGTTTTTTTTTTTTTTTTTTTTTTTTTTTTCAAAAGTAATCATTTACTATTGTAAAATAGTAATCATTTATGTTTAAAAGTGTTTTCAAATAAAACTCTCGGATTAATTTCAAATCAGTTATGCCAGTATGATTTGATAGTGCAATGGAGAAGACAATATGATTATTTCAAGCCAAAACAATATCTTTTGGGGCCTGAATGGCCGAGTGTCCAGCACTCTGGCGCTTTGTACTACAAGGTTTGAGTCTCAGTGGTGCCATTGACGTTTGTAGTGGTTCAGAATTCACTTTAAACTGTAGGTCCCTGCCTAATATGATCGTAGAGAATTGCCTTGAAATTTAGTCAGTCTTCAGGCCTCGTGGTTCCACGCTAAAGTGAAGCTGCATAATTACCCTTAGCCATGGACCAATCGCCTACGTCAGGGGGTTTATTGGAGTAGGCTGGTGTAGGCTTTCCTGCATGCGGGATTAATAACAACACAATTTCTTTTTACAATTTGGATTTGGCATATTCCGGCAGCGATTCTAGCTTGGCTCCATCGTCTGGGGATATGTAGTCTGATTTGGGCGTTTTTATGTTGAACTTCAGTGGACCTGTATCATGCGAGAGAACAATATTACCTTCCAGGAAGACCTGTAAGGGTAATCGTTCTAGATTTACATAATGGTAAAAACCGAAATATTTCCACAATGCACCCTAACTATCGATGTGGCATACTTTGTATATGTGCAAGCACAACCAGCGTGCAAGAGGGCTGACAGTGCAAGTTGTACTCGCTGCTTTCAAGATGATTCAATGGCGATTGGGATAGCGTGTGTAAAGCGTCTGGCATCATTTGTCAACAGATTGCTTGTAAGCGGCTTCCATCAGGCTGTCTGAGGTTTCTGCTGGTTCCAGGTGGGAGGTTTCTACTGTTCGACGCGCAAAAGATCTTCCCGAAGGCAATGTCCTGCGTTTACGGTGGCCTGATGGCCAATTGGCTAGCACTCTGACCTTTGGTACCGCATGCTTCAGGTTCGAATCGTTTCGGTGGTATGGATGTTTGTTAGTGGTTCGGAATCCACGTTAAACTGTAGATCTCGGTCTAAAAGCCCAAAGTGTGCGCAAAATGACCGTAGAGAGGTAAACCAAACAAACCTCCATTTACGCTCCATGGTGACATTACATAAGTAGATACCAGGTCCACGTTCAGCAAAAAAAAAAAAAAAAAAAAAAAAAAAGTGGCTCTTGCAATAACATTTATTTACTGTAAATTTTAAAAAATTTAATAATCTTTTATTTTCTTAAAAAAAATCTATATTAAATTATTTTAACTTTAAGTAACTTTAATAATATTAGCAATGTAAACATTTCGACTTATAAATATTTGAATGTGTCATGGAACAGGTAATATAAGCTTCATAATATTCCCTTTTCCTTTTATAATTCTCTTATGTATTTAGATATGATGTGATTCTTTTTCCCAATAACTGTTTATATCAAGATGTAAAAGGATTACTCGTGTGTAATTTGGATTATTGAAACTTGATATAAAAACAGAATGTAGTGTGTTATGACATGTTAGATCGAAGTCATACACTCCATAATTCTCAGATATGAAAGATATTATACTAATACATCAGAAAATCTGACAGGAAAAAGCTTTAGAGCATTTTATATCAACCTTTTCAGTCATAGAAAGTTTTACGTTTTGCTTGAATAACTATCCGGCTCTTTAGTACCCAAAATTGGTCTGATTTATTGTAGCAATTTTTGTATTGTAAGCATCAAAAACTTTAAAAAAATTTACTTTGTTTTTAAAAAGAAGTGATTTGAACTATCTTAGCATCGCACTTATTCTGGTAAAAATGTTTTTCTATTATTTGATATGGTTTATTTTTGAAATTGCAAAGGGTGAGTGAAGATATTATTTTCATTCTACAGATGTAACAATGCTAACAACGAATTAATTTACTAATCTGTATATACTATAAAATGATTAAATGCAGGAAACAATTTTGTTAGACTAAATGTGATAAATTACGCTAACATTGAATTTCAAAGGTTTATTGCGAATTTTTATCCTAAAAATTTGAAAAAAGATTTGTTATTTTTATAATATTGTGTTAACTTCATTTTTTATATGATATTCCTTTCTATTGGATTAAAAATTTCTAATTTTTACCAAAGCAATGTGCATTACAGAATTGTAACAATAAAATTCTTATACATCCAACGTATTATATGGTGGTTTATATTTCACTGCTTCAAAAGCAATTCAACCAGTTTTCGATTTATATATATATATACATAATTTTAAATAAATATTATATATATAAATAATTTTTAGCTATAATTTAACTTAAATAATTAGCTTTTAGTTTAAACTAATTACCTTAGACTTTTAGCTTTTAGCTTAAACTTTTTAGCTTATAGGATTTTCCTAACATTAAAAATATTAATCCTTTAATATTAAATTATTTAATTTTTAATATTAAATATATTTATTCTTTAAATTAAGAGCATCATCTTGAATGCTCTCCCAACAGTTCTTGCCAAAAAAAAATGCAATACAAGGAAAAAAATGATGCAATACAAGAAAACATTATGCACCATCAAATATTGGCAACTATACAAAATAAGTTTTGGTCGTAGTATTGATATCCAATACAAATTAAAAATATTTCTAATTTGGAAATTAATAAAAAAAAATTATTTATGAAATTATTTAGATAAACGGAAATTCACCAGTAACTTCATTTTTGAAAAAAAAAAAAAACCCAAAAACCAGCGTATTATTATTTATGACCCCAAAAACCAGCGTATTATAAACCATCCATAAAAAAATCATTCGTTTTATTAAATCACAGCAATTATACAAAATTTAAAACTACATCTTTAACCTTAACTACTTAAATAAGCTAACAACAGTTAGTTAAGCTAAATTAAACTAAGCTAATTAACTGTGTCGTAAATAAACTAAGCTAACAATAGTTAGATAAAAAAAACAAGGATTTATGATTATTATTATTATTTTTTAATTTACGCAATACAGAAATAATCATATGCATTAAAAAATAAACGTCTATAAAAAAAAATATTTTTATGCGATATTGATAAAAATTGTTTACGCATTACTACACGCCAAAAACAATCCATGGAACTCATTTAAACTATTTGCATACGTCCAAAGTTGCGAAGCTTATTTTACATTGGCAGATTCCTCACCAGAAAACGGAAAAAACCTGCAATTGAAATTTGAAAAACATGACGAAAAAACAAAAACACCCCTACAGAAAACTGCTCTGCAAATCCCTCGCTCTCCCCTTTTTCCCTTTCATAACGGAGAACGAAAATCCAGGTTTTTTCCGGGAAACGGGAATACGTGCACGCGAATACACATCGCGTTTTATTCACCTTCAATCAGATTCACTCGCTCTCCGGAAAAAAAACGGGAAAAGGAAACTGGAAAAAGGAGTTTTTAGACTTTAACCCCTTCGTCCCCCTTTGCATAAAAATTTTTCCTCCTAACCTAATAAGAACCAACAGCATATTACATATAGACAAAGGGATTCCCAAGAACAAAATCCCTCTATCCGTTATTTTTTACATTAGATAAAAACAATACTTCCGACCCTGCATTTCGTAGGGAAAAAAAAAATCCCCAGTTTCCATTCCATCTAAGCTGTTGCATGATTTCGTATGCATATTCTCTGCTAATACACAGTACCGGGCCTGGAACTTGTCCTGGTATAACCAGGAGTTTTTGCAGATTGCACTGTTGCGTCTGTGTCCTTTTTTATTTCCATTTCTTTCCGAGTTTCCTTTTTTTTTTTCCGTTTTTCCCCCTTTTTTTTTTTTTTGCAAACTGAGTTTCTCGGGTATTAAGGCCAGGTTTCGCTTTCGTTGTATAAGACCATATCGAGTCCGAAGTAATGCCGGAGAGATAGGATTGGGGAATTTTTTTTTTTTTCTTTTTTTTTAGTTCATTCGGAGAAAAATTGGACAGATAATAGGGAAAAATCAGGCAGGTAGGGAAAACGGAGGGGTAAAATGCGCATTAGTAAGATTTTCACATGGGCTTTTTACAGTAAATCTGCGATTTCTTGTAGGATGATGATTTACACACGGAAATGCGAAGAATTTAATTTTACTTTTTTTTTATAAATTCTGTTATATACATCTGTATAATTTTTTTAATAATGAATATTGAGTATATTTTTTTCTTAATAATGAATATTGAGTATTTTTTTAATAATTGAATATTTTAGTATTTTTTTTAATATTGAATATTGAGTATATTTTTTTAAACTTTTTTTCTTAAAAAAAAAAACTAACATAAAACAACACTTCCGACCCTGCATTTCGTAGGGAAAAAAAAATCCCCAGTTTCCATTCCATCTAAGCTGTTGCATGATTTCGTATGCATATTCTCTGCTAATACACAGTACCGGGCCTGGAACTTGTCTTGGTATAACCAGGAGTTTTTTGCAGATTGCACTGTTGCTTTTTATTTCCATTTCTTTCCGAGTTTTTTTTTTTTTTTTTTTCCCTTTTTTTTTTGCAAACTCAGTTTGTCGGTATTAAAGCCAGGTTTCGCTTTTCATTGTAAGACCATATCGAGCCCAAAATAATGATAGTAGGGAAAAATAGGGCAGGTAGGGAAAAAAGGTGGGGTAAAATGCGCATTAGAAAATTTTTACGGGGTAAGATGTAGCTCTTTAGAGTAAATCTGTGATTTCCTGTAGGATGATGATTTACACACTGCAATGCGAAGAATTTCATTTTACATTTTTTTTTTTTATAAATTCCGCTATGTAAAAATTTTTTTGTTAATGATGAAATTGCCGCTTTTTAAATTATTATTAAGTAATATCCAGCATTTCTTTTTTTAATTATAAAGGTATTTGAGGTGATTGAGAAAAAATTATATATATATATATATATATATATATAAATGTAGAATATGCGAAATAAATAAATGCCAAAAAGGAAATCCTATGTTTTGAAGATATTTGATGCATTATTATGCAAACATTTAGTGATAAATAAACTATTTATGTTAAAACATTTTCAATTACAATTTCTATTATTTCAATCAATTTTCTGACTTTAAAATTATTTTCTTTATTTTAGACAGCTTAATTGCTAGCAAAAATATAGTGCTAGTTTCAAACCTAGGTGGATGTAATCTTTGCACCTTTAAAAACCTTTTTTAAATTACTTTAATTTATGAAACTCGTCTTAAAGGATAAGCAAATTGCTACAAAAGTATCAAAAATAATTACTTCAAATAATTACATTTAAACGCAAATCATTTATATGATCATCGAAATTAAAATATGAGAAATATTCATTACTAAAAACAATAAATATTAAAGTTAAATTTCTTTAAAAATAATAAAACTAAAATTTCAAAAAAATTAACAATAAATTATTTTAAAATTTCACAATAAATAAAAATGCTGAAAATAATATTTTTCACTTAAAATAATTAATTTCAAGTTTTACTTTAATTAATATTATTAATTTAGTATTATTATTTAATATTGATATTATTAATTTATTATTGTTATTTAATTTTATTGATATTCTTAATTTTTTATTATTTTGTTTCATTGACAATATTTATTTATTATTTAAATTTATGTATATTATTATTATTTTATTTATATAAAAATTCCTCAATAAATAAAAAATGTCGCAAATAATATTTTTCATTTAAAATAATTTTCAAGCCTTAATATTATTTATATTATTAATTTAATATTGTTCAATTTTATTTATAATATTATTATTTATTTATTTATTAAAAATTCCTCCATAAATAGAAAAAATGCTTCGAATAATAATTTTCCTTTAAAATAATTAATTTCAAGCTTTAATTGTATTTATATTATTAATTTAATACTGTTTAATTTCACTTATATTATCGTTATTGTTTTATTTATTTAAAAATTTCTCAATAAATAAAAAATGTGGCAAATAATATTTTTTCATTTAAAATAATTAATTTCAAGTTTTAATGTTTTTTTTTATTATTATTTAATTTTTTTGATATTATTAATTTATTATTGTTATTAAATTTTGTTTATATTATTATTATTATATTTTATTTAAAAAATTTTCAATAAATAAAAAATGCTGCAAATAAGACTTTTAATTTAAAATAATTATTTTCTAGTTTTAATTTTATTATTATTAAATTATTATTATTATTACATTTTATTTATATTATTATTAAATTATTATTAATAATGCTGCAAATAATATTTTTAATTTAAAATTAATTTAAAATTTTAATTTTTTTATATTATTAATTGTTTATTATTATTTAATTTTAACATTATTATTATTTTATTTATTCAAAAATTCTTTAATAAATAAAAAAAATGCTGCAAATAATATTTTCCATTTAATATAATTAATTTCAAGTTTTAATTTATTTTGATTACAATAATTATTGTTTTTATTTAAAAAATTCCTCAATAAATAAAAAAATGCTGCAAATAGCATTTTATCATTTATAAAAATTAATTTAAATTTTTAATTTTTTTTACCAAACATTTCATTTTAAAATTTGAAATACATAACGAATTGTCAGATATGCAAACCGCACTCAATTTTACAAAGAAAGCAGACACCGAAATGAAACCCAACGATCACGATTATTTTTCCAAATATTTTCTTTTTATTTTATCGTCTTGAATTTCAACCCTACCCCTTTTTTTTTTCCTCTCCGCGTCACCCTAATCCACTTGGTGCAACCTATTTCTGCTGTTACATTCTCGACTGAGTTCCCTTAATCCGACCCATCCCTAAATCCCTTATTTTCTTTTTTTTTCTTTTTTTTTTTTATTATCTTCTTTCCCCAACCATTTTCCTTGCAATTTCACTACTTACTGAAACTGATCCTAAGATATGATCATATTTTTAAACGAGCCTTGCTTGGTGGTAAAAACGCATTTCTTTTCTCTTTTTAAAGCATTTCTAGTTCTTTGTATGGTATTGTTTCTGAGCCGATAAGTTTGTCTTCAAAAGCGAAAAAGTTTTCATTCTTGTTTCTTTTTTTTTCTATTATGTAAGAAGATATAAATTTCATTTTTAATATAATATAATGCGTTTCAACTAGTGGAAATTCGTGCAAACTAATGTGTAGGAGTTCAAAGGTTTGAGTTCGCTGAAGGCATGCATGTTTTCCTTTTTAACAAATCCTTGTGTACTACTATCATTACTACCACACCACATCACTGTGCCTAGAGCTAAGTTGCCCCTTTTACAACTTTGGAATGATGTGAGTGAGAAGTCTGATTGGTCTCCGTGACCCTCTACTATCATATGAGACTAAAACCTAAGGCTCATGATATAATTTGTATCCAATATAATTTCTTTTAATGCAGCTGGCAATACAGAGACAGTTATCTTCATGCCATAAGCAAGGGCTGCACCGTTGGCTTAGCACTACCCAGGAGCACGTGTAGCTTGAAGATATGCTGCGGACACCAGTAACACTATCATGACAACGCTTTATGATCCTAGTAGACCGGGTTTAAAGTGGATCCCGAACCACTACGAACATCCATGGCAACGCCGTAATTCGAACCCAAAGCCTATGTTACCTAGCGCCAGAGGGCTAGCGACTCAACTATCAGGAAATCCTTGTGTACCACAAAATATTCCATGAAGTTTGCAGATTTAGTTTGGTTTGTCGCTCTACGGTCATTTTTTGCACAATTTGGGCTAATTAGACTGGGCCCTACAGTTTAACATGGTTCTCGAACCACTCACAAACATCCATGCCACCGCCAGAATTCAAACTGCTACCCATCCCAAAATCCCTTATTTTTTATTTACTTTTTATTCCCATCTCCCCCTCTTCCAACCATTTTCTTTGCAATTTCTCTACTTACCGAAACTGATATTGAAATAGGGTCATATTTTTAAACGAGCCTTATTCATTGCTTGGTGGAAAAATCGAGTTTCTTTTCTCTTTTTAACGCGTTTCTAGTTCTTTGTATGGTGGTGTTTTTGAGCCAATAAATTCGTCTTCAAGGGCCTGAATGGCCGAGTGGCTAACGCTCTGGCGCTCGGTACCCCAGGTTCCGGGCTCGAGTCCTGGCTGTGTCATGGATGTTTGTAGTCGTTCGGAATCCGCTTTAAACTGTAGGTCCCGGTCTAATAGGATCGTAGAGCGTTGCGGGGGCTTATTGTTACTCCGCTGACGTGGTTTATCTTCAAGTTACACTCACCTCCTGGGTAGTGCTAAGTGAGTAACGTCGGTGCAGCGCTTGCCTTAAGGCATCCAAGACAGCTGTCTAAGTGTTTGCCAGCTGCATTAGAAGGAAAAAAAAAAGGTTTTCATTCTTGTTTCTATTATTTAAGAAGATATACATGTTATTTTTAATATAAAGTGCTTCAGACTCTCAACTGGTGGTAACACATGCAAACTAGTGTGAAAGCAGCCAAAGGTTTGGGTTCGCTGGAAATATGTTTTTTTTTTTTTTGAGCGTGTATGTGTACAAAATCCATCTGTACCACAAAGTATTCAACGCGATTTGTAGATTTGGTTTGGTTTGTCGTTCTACGGTAATTTTGTGCACACTTTTGGTTTATTAGACCGGAACCTACAGTTCAACGTGGATTCTGAACCACTAACAAACATCCATGCCACTGCCAGGTACCAAAAAATAGAACGCTAGCCACTTGGCCCTCAGGTAGCCGATGCTCAGGTAGCCGATGCTATGATTGAAAATGTCATATGTTTATTATTTTGTCATTGATTGATTTGTTCTTTTTCAACCAATCAATGACAAAAATAATAAACATATGACATTTTTTAAAAGAGAGATAGAGAAGGAATTTAAACTAACTCCCTGGCACTACAGCCCTTGATGGACCAAGGCCATCCGCCTACTGGCAGATTTTGAGACAGGAGAAGTTTTCTTAAGATTTGGTTGTCACCTCTACGCCCTACAGTCATATTAGACCAGGGTCTTATTGTTTAAAGTGGATTCTACCTGTTTTACTACCTATTCGATTCTTTACTAACATCCATGGCACACACGGAACCCGAACCTGAAACCTGCGGCACAGAGAACTAGTCACTCAGCCATCAGGCCCCTTATATATATATATATATATCAAAACTATAAAAAATAACTATCTATATACAATAAAAACATCTTTAAACAGTAGGTTGTACAATTAGCAGCGTACAAAATAAAAACTGGAATAAATGAAATTCCTTAACTTAAACATCATGACTTATTCAGCACTATCTGAAATTGTAAACTAGTTTTATTCTATGGGAAAAAATCACACAAAGACTTAAAATGTAAATTAAAGACTTAAAAATGAATAAGATACATTGTATAAGACGTGTGATTGCATAATTGAGATAAAATTTTATGAAAAGGAATAAGGAAACGTACAAAATGTAACTTTATAGTTGTCAAAATAGAAATTTTTTATATGTAATTTTTATGAACATATCTATCATGCAAATTCAGTTTGTACTAAAAAAACAATTAGAATAATATTAAACATATTTTAAAACAATAGGCTGTATAATTAGCAACATACCGAAGAGAGAGTATGAAAGAATGAAAGTCCTTAACCTAAATATTAAAACACTAAATCATGTCTTCTTCTGCACTAACTGAAACTAAATTTAACACTAAAAGGAATAGTTACGTTTTATGGAAATATATATTTATTTAAGATATTTGAGGCTAAACTAAAAATTTTATTTTTGTTTGAGTAAGCTACAAGGCAAAAAATGTGTGATTCTATAAATGAATAACGTTGATTTATAATCTAATTAAATCTGGGTTCTATAAATTATTGATGATACTTATTTTGAATTTTATAAATTTCATTTAAATTTGAATTTTAATCAATTTAATGTTTAGACTTTTTTTAAAAATTTGTCCTTTACTTATTTTCCAATTAATTCATTACATTCGGTTTTTTTTATGACAAAATTTACCTTTGAATTCTGATAAAAATTAATTACTAAGTATGTAAAATAAATCTAAAGGTGAGGAATTAAACTAAAGAATAAACATAATTTCAACAAATTAGTGGCTAAAAAATAAGGTATCTTATATAACAAATTAACCTTTCAAGTTCATTAAAAATTCTTTTTAATGTATTTAAAATAAGAATATCAACAAATAAAATTCAAAATAAAGAAATATATATATATATATATATATATGTTTTTATAAATTTATTATAATAAATAGCTAAATTCTACTTGGTTACTATTACTCTACTACTCACCAATTCTATTTGGTGAACCAAATCTATCGGCCAAACTGATCAAACAGCAACAGCCAGTTCCAATGACAAAGAAGTTTCCAATAATTACTCGTGCTTGTGGACAAAGAAAAAAGAAACAAAGAACCACAACGTACACTCATGCCCATAAAGTAAGGATAATGAAGTTCCGGCAAAGAAAGAGACAGAAGCACAACAAATTTGACTTATTTGTAAAGTCTATTTATTAAACAAAAGGTAAAGAGCAAAAAAATGCTATATGTTTGACATAATTAATAAAAATTGCGATTTTTACTCCCTGGATCAAATTTCAAAAAAGAACCTATTTACAAAAACAGTATAACATGGTTAGTATGATGGTTAATATGGAGTATGTCTCCCGGACGAGGCAATACAGGCCTTACAACACCTGGGCATGCTGAGTATCAAATTATCAATCTGATCTTGGGGAATATTACACCACTCATCAAGCAATGCACTCCGAAGTTCCGGTTGACAGGTGGGAGGGGGTTGACGGGCTGCAATTCGTCGGCCAAGCAAATCCCACACATGCTCTATTGGATTCAAGTCCGGTGAGTATGCTGGCCAATCCATACGGGTGATATCCTCCAATTGAAGGCATTCGTCTACAATGTTTGCACGGTGAGGACGGGCGTTGTCATCCATAAACAGAAATTCAGCACCCATGGCTCCCCGAAAGAAACGTACATGTTGTTCCAGAATGACATCCCGATAGATGTGGCCTGTCATTTTTACACTCTGAACATGCAGGTCAGTTCTGGAACCAAGAATAATTTCTCCCCAAACGAGCCATCCTGCACCATCGTAACGGTGTCGTTCAATGGGGTTCTCTTGGTGGTAACGGGCACCTGGCGCTCTCCATATGAAAGTCCGGCGAGAATCAGACTGCAAACTAAACCTGGACTCGTCGGAAAGCATCACACCAGACCACTGTTGTGGTGTCCACAATGCATGCTCTCTACTGCAGGTTAATCGCAGGCGACAGTGAGTTGCGGTAAGTGGAACACATCTGACAGGCCTACGAGCATATAAACCAATGTGCCCTAAGCGTCTGTACACGGTCTGCCTTGAAACCGTCGTACCGGTAGCTGAAGAGAGCTGACGAGACAGGTCTGATGCTGTTCTCCGTCTGTTTCTTTTGGCAGTAACTGCTAAATACCGGTCCTCGTTCGGCGTTGTAACTCGGGGGGCGACCTGTGCTGTAACATCTACCACATTACCATCATCTTGGAATCGTTGCCAAAGCCTGAGATGACACTCTGGGCGATTCAAGTTCCTCGGATACTTCCAGCTGGATACGTCCACATTCCAGTCGTCAGATAATTCTACCACGTAAAAAATCATCCAAATGCTTCCTTTGTGCCATAACTGTGCGGTTATTGCACTGAAAGGCTTTTTAAAGCGTTTGTGAACAATTTTACTTCTTTGCCACCATTCCTTATATATCCCTCTCTTACACTCGTCATTGTGACGTACTATCCGCGCCATCTGGTGGTTTCCTGTAATTTGCATATTCTTCTTCAAGATGTGTGTGATAATTCTACAGGTGAAATTTTCATTTTAGAGTTCAATTTCTGTGCGATTCTGAATTATCCTTAATTTATGGACATGAGTGTAAAAAGTCCAGATAAATAATAACAATGAAAGGATTATTATTATTATAAATAAACTGTTTTTTGAAATTTTTTACTTCATAGCATTCCATTTATTATATTTTCACAAATATATCACACCTATGACCACATTATTAAAACCATTATAAATTCAGTAAGTCAAAGGAAGCAAGATTAAATCAAGATCATTATCAAAGAAATTGACAGTAATTGTCCAGTGAACTAAATTCGTATACAAACATGATGAAGCAGCTATAATCCTCTTCAATCGTAAATAGAGGCTTGATGGCCAATTGGCTAGCGCTCTGGCCTTTGGTACCACAGGCTTCAGGTGCGAATGCTGTCAATGGAATAGATGTTTGTTAGGGTTCGGAATCCACGTTAAACTTTACACTCAAGAGCCAAAACATTGTGACCACCTGTCAATAACGAGTTGGTCCACCTTTTTGGCGCGCAACACAGCTTCAACCCGCCTTGGCATGGATTAATACCACCACTTAATGCTAGTTAAATAACACTTCCACCTGATCACGTGCCTTCCACGTCATCTAGGCGAGTTCATTGCAAAATGTAGGGGTGGTCCTCATGTTTTGGCTCTTGAGTATAAGTCCCGCTCTCTTTAACTTAAAGTGTGCACAAGATGACCGTAGAGCTCAAAACCATAACAGATAACAATCGTAAAGAACTTTCTAACCTAAGAGTCGGCTGCTGATCCTAAATGCAGAAAACACTTATTAAGTTACATAAAAAAAAGAAGGAGGACAACAACACAAATCATAAGAATAAAAATTAAAACTATCAACTGCAGAGTGAGTAAACCTTTTTCGAACCATATTTGCTTTTAGTCACAAACTCTTTCTTTTGATAGTATCGTACTTACTACTATTGTAATTAGCCATTTAAAATTCATTTAGTTATAAACAAAAAACCTAAAATATATAGATAAAAGAAAAGGAATGCGTCTGTAAAGTAATTCATAGCATCGACCATTGGAGAGTTCCAATGATTCAAAACTATCTACCCAAACTGATGAAACAGCAACAGCCAGTTCTAATGAAAAACAAGTTTTCAACAATTGCTCGTACTTGTGGACAAAGGAAAAGGAAACAAAGATCAACAACATAAAAGTACATATAAATAATAACAATAAAAGGATTATTTTTATCATAAATAAAGAGAAGAACCAAAATCACAATAATAAAAAATTAAAACCAGCTGTAAAGTAAGTAAAATTATTTAAAATCAAATTTGCTTTTAGCCATAAACTCTTTCTTTTTAGTTGCATCTTACTTATCATATGTCTGAAGCCATTTCAAATTCATTTACTTACGAGTACATACAAAAAAAAAAAAAAAAAAAAACCAAAGGATATAAGAAAAAAAAAAAAAAAGAAATACATCAGTAAAGTAATTGACAACATCTCTCCAGTGATCCAAATACATTCATTGGATACAATCATAAATCAATTCATATACAAATCTGATGAAGAAGCTATAATCATCGTCCATCGTGCACAAGTTTCTAATCTAAGAAACTGCTCCTAAACCTAAGAGGCAGAAAACCCACTAGAAGATACATTTGTGGTTGTACCTTACTTACCATATTTTCTACTCGCACGCCTTAAGCTAGTTAAAATTCATTTACTTACATACAGAAACCCAAAGGATATAGAAGAAAAAAAGTTATACATCAGTAAAGTAAATGACAACATCTCTCCAGTAATCCAAATCCATCTACCAAACTGATGAAGCACCCACAATCAGTTTCCAACAATTGACAAGCAAGTTTCCAACAATTCCTCGTCCTTGTAGACAAAGAAAAAGATAAGAGACGACAACAACAATAAAAGTACATATAAATAATAACAATAAAAGGATTATTATTATCATAAATAAAGAGAAGAACAAAAATCACAATAATTAAAAATATAAAACTATCAACTGCAAAGTAAATTGTGTGTAAACTAATGTAAAAGAAGGAAGGTTGAATCACATGTTAAACAAAAGAAACTCTTCAAATGAAAACAAAAACATACAAGAATAAACAATGCAGTTAAATTAAACAATAATAAGAATTCGAATCATATTTGCTTTTAGTTACAAACTCTTTCTTAGTTACAAACTCTACCACAATTGTAATTACCATTTAAAATTCATTCAGTTACATAAAAAACCCCAAAGGACATAGAAGAATAGAAAGGGATACATCAGTAAAGTAATTGACAACATCTCTCCAGTGATCCAAATCCATCTACCCAAACTGATGAAGCACCCACAATCAGTTCCAGTGACAAAACAAGTTTCCTGCAATTGCCGGTGTCTGTGGCAAAGAGGCGGGAAACACACGAAATTACACAAAGGAAAGGGAACAGACAGCAGTAATAGCAACAACAACAAAAATCCTATAAATAGCAACCACCGATAATTTTCTAGGGGCACTGGTATCATCTAAGGAGGGTGGGGGAGCAAACCATAGTCACTATAATTTGGTTGAGGTGATTTCAGGGTCCAACCTTCTCCCAGCCCTTAAGTGGAACTCATTCATTTGTCCAATGAACTACATACATTCATTAGATACACTAATAAATCAATTCATATACAAATCTGATGAAGCAACTATAATCCTGTTCAATCGTAAACAAGATTCTAATCTAAGAAACTGCTCCAGAACCTAAGAGGCAAAAACACACAGAAAGTTACACAAAAATACAAGAAGGAAAGACAATAATAAAAATCATAAGAATAAAAAATTAAAACTATCAAATGGAGGAAAAGTAAAACTATTTCGAATCTTATTTGCTTTTAGTTACAAACTCTTTTTTTTTTTTTTTGGTTCCATCTTACTTACCATAATTACCATCGCTTTACTTGTAAACACATGCATCAAGCCATTTCAAATTCATTTAGTTACATACAAAAACCCTAACGGACATAGAAGAATAGAAAGGAATACATCAGTAAAGTAATTGACAACATCTCTCCAGTGATCCAAATCCATCTATCTAAACTGATGAAGCACCCACAATCAGTTCCAGTGACAAAACAAGTTTCCTGCAATTGCCGGTGTCTGTGGCAAAGAGGCGGAAACACACGAAATTACACAAAAGGGAAAGGGAACAGACAGCACCAGCAACAGCAACAACAAGAAAAAAAAATTCCCTATAAATAGCAACCACCGATAATTTTCTAGGGGCACTGGTATCATCTAAGGAGGGGAAAAGGGCAAACCATGTCACTATAATTTGGTTGAGGTGATTTCAGGGTCCAACCTTCTCCCAGCCCTTAAGTGGAACTCATCTAACGCCTTATAATGATTCAGTTTGTAAGAGAACTTGGGACTTCCTAAATCCTACAGTACATACGCCTTGCCTTTAATGTCTACCTTTAACTGCCACGAGAGTGAAAAGTCGGTTTCTTTTTTTTTTGTTGTTGCTGTTTTCTTTCTCTGGAGTGTTGTGATTTGAGTCTTGTTAAAGCAATTACACAGTCTATGTCCTTGATGGAGCAAGAAAAGTGTTAACTGTAGGCGTTTGACGTCTTTTTATCGTTAATTTTTTTTTTTTTTTTTTTACCCGGTCAAAGAGCGAAAGGATAGAATCTTGATTTTTGTTGTTCGTCTACTTCTGAATCGAATTTTAAGTGCGTGTTTACAGTGCGCAAATTAAAGCGAAGGATTATTAAGTGCCAAAAAAGTTACAATGAGCTTTTCTGCCCATTCTTGAACTTATCGTGCATATTAATGTGTGAAAACTATAAAGGATGTCTTGATAATTTTATTTTGCAACATGTAAATTGATAACAGGTAACATGTAAATGTAATTAAAATTATCTGGGTTTGTTGTTATTGATGGCAATCTTATTAATAAAGGCGGAATAGTGTGGGTGTTGCTCAAATTGTAAATAAGATTTGTTAAAAGTAAATCTTTTGTTTATTTTCAGAAAGCCCATAAGTTGCATAATTTTTGCTTATTATTTCTTTGTATAGTCAGTTCAATTAAATGATGAAATCATTTATTTTTTCCGGTAAATTTTATAATTTTCTTCATACTCATTTTCAAATTTATGGATTTAATTCGCTTGCGTAGATAGTTATGTATAAATATATACATATATATATATATATATCTTCTTCAATGGCACAATATCCCGATGGTGGGCCAAGGCCACCTGCTTACTGAGAGATTCCGAAATATGAGATATTGATTTTTTTACGACGTAGGGTTGTCATCCCAACGCCACAGAGTCATATTAGACAGGGGCCTGAATGACCGAGTGTCTAGCGTTCTGACGCTTTGTGCCACAGGTTTCGGGTTGGAGTCCCGGCGGTGCCATGGATGTTTGCAGTGGTTCGGAATCCCCTTTAAACAATAGGTCGCAGTCTCATATGACTGCAGGGCATCTACAGAGCCCAGTCAGACTTCTCACTCACATCATTCCCAAACTATATAGGGCGAACTCAGCTTTAAGCACAGTGATGTGGTGTGGGGTAGTAGTAGTAGTCATATTATTACACACTTGCCTACATCACTGTGCCTAGAGCTAATTTTCTCCTTTACAGTTTTCCGGATCCTACAGTTTAAGGTGAATCCCGAACCACAATAAGCATCCATGGCACCCCGGGGCTCAAATCTAAACCTGTGTCGCTGAGCCACTCGTACATCAAGCCTCTCTCTCTCTCTATATATATATATTATAAATATGCCCTATTAATAAAGTTCTCCGTAAAACTGCTATTTCGACTATTCAACCAGTAATAGTCGAAAGATTACTTTCGATGTCATTTATTTTTATCTATTCCTCTATTTTTAGAAAAATTATTAAGTATTTTTTAATAGTAGATTACAAGAGTGGGAGTAAAATTATATACTAAATATGTTCCTAAATATTAAGCCATAGGCTAATTATCTGATTTGATAGAAAAAAATGACGAGTATTGTTTTGATTAAGAATAATATTAATATTTCCACTTTTTTTACTTTAATTTGCCTTTATTTTTTATTTACTAATGCCATATTTTAAACTGAAATTTTTTTTTTTTACAATTATCATCAATTCCAAATGAATCGGAGAAGTTATAAATAATAATTTATAAGTGTAACTTAACATTAAACGGACAAAACTGGATGTATAATAAAAACCACATTCTGGTTAATAAATAGGATTTTTTTTTTTTTTTTTTTGCATATTTTTTAATGCTGCTTTAATTTTTTGTTAATCCTTCACCGTTAAATGTAATCCATACTTGGCTTCGAAATCAATCATTAGAATTTCGTGAATTTATTTTTTTCTATTTTAGCAACTCCGTGAGCTGAGACTATAATATCGCATACTTGTCACAAACCGATTTCTTTTACATGAGAAATGATCGATTGATAACACATAATTAAGATGCTGGTGTCTGGTTCCTAGATGGAAAATTGAACTGGAGCAAGGACCTTCTGAGCATCCCGAAGGCTCGAGTTAACCTTTTTCTGTGGCCAAAAGCTTAATTGCTGCCTTCCAAGAAACACTCTTGCAACCCGATCTTGTGAAAAAAAGAAGAAAGATTGTTGTTGAAAAAACTTGTCAATACAAAAAAAAAAAAATTCTCATGTATCGTTTTTTATATATAACGATACATGAAAAAAGTATTATTTTGATATATTAAAAGTATTACTATATTATTAAAAAATTACTTAATTTGTGTCTTTTTTAATTGCGATGTATGTATTTCTATAAGTGTCTCACACCGAAAATCAGTGTGTGACGGTTGAAGTTTTCTAAGATGCTTCTAGATTTTGGTTTGTCGCTCTATGGTCATTTTGTGCACACTTTGAGCTAATTAGACCAGGGCGTGGATTCCGAACCAATCACAAACATCCATGTCACCATTAGAATTCGAAACTGAAGCCTGTGGTACCAAAGACCAGAGCTCTAACTGCTTAGTTATCACACCGCAAGATGGTTCTACATGTTATATATATATATACTTACATATGCATCTCTTACACCTGAAATTATTTAAAGAAAGCATTATCATCCTCGGTTGCCTGATACAAAAAGAGAATATATCTAAAAATTATCGCAATCGGCGCCATAGTTTTCGGGTTCGAGTCCCGACGGTGCCATGGATGTTTGTAGCCTTGATCGATCTAAAAATAGCCATTTCCTGATATAAAAATTATTTATTTGATTCGTCTTTTTTGACTTAAGATGTCTTTAGAAATGTTAATGGATAGAGGTGGCTACTATGCTGGAGGATAAATTTTCAAATCTATGATGGCATACAATGCAGTCACCATTTTTTAAGACTTGATGGCACTGCTGACACCATATCTGCGTACTCCACACCAAAAATCAGTGTGTGACGATTGGAGTATTCTAAATTTTCTCTCTAAAGACATAGTTACCGACAAAATTAATGTTGTGTTGTTGTTACTTATCCAGCATGGTAGACATCTAGACCAAGCCCACGAACCCGTAAGGACTCTTTTGTTGTTGGGAAAGGGGGCAGCGTTGTGATGGAGCATCCGTTGTACAGGTCTGACTTGGCTCCGTGACGCTCTACAGGCATTTGAGACCGGGACCTACGGCTTAAAGTGGATTCCGAATCACTATAAGCATCCATAACACCGTAGGGACACGAACCCGAAACCTGTGGCACAGAGCGCTAGACACTCGCCCATTCAGATGCGACAAAATTATTTTTTGAAGGCATTATTATCCTCTGTTACTGAATACAAAAAAATGAAGTATAAGTTCGCGATTTAAGAAATCATTTATTTGATTTGGCTTTTATTTGTTATGATATCACTTATAAATAACAAGAATGAGAAACACTCCATTAATTGTGTAGATTTTTATTTAATTGTCACCTTATGTATCATTCAACAAAATTTTTGTATATTGCAATGAACAATTTTTGAGAGCATTCAACGTACTACCCATGTATTCCATATATTCAATGCGTCATTAACATGGGCTGTACAAAAAAATCTAACATTCATTTATTTAAAAAAATCAAATTAATGTAATATTAACTTAATTATCATATTAATAAAATTATTCGTGCTACTAATCTAATATTAACTTATTTCAAAAGAATCTAACGTTCATTCATTTCAAAAAAATCTAGCATTCCTTTATTTCAAGGAAAAAAAAAAATTAACATATCATTTATCTAGCAACAATTGTATTTACATTGTTCAGCGTGGAAAAATGAATATGTTTTTTGGTAATAAATATTGTAAAAATAAAAACAAAACAAAAACAAATTAGGTATATAAAAATATTCTGCTATTAAGCTAACATATTATTATAAAATGTTCTGATATTCCATTTTTAAAAATTAAAAATCTATGAATAAAATATTTTTGTCTACTAATTAAATGTTTATATGTCAAACTAAAGCTGCATCATATTCAATGTTTTAATTTTTCCAAAAAAAAATATATATATCTTATTATTTCTAAAAATTAAACCAGACATGTGGTAATGAAGCTGGCCGCATGTGGTCCGCGTGTCACAATTTGTTTTGCATTTGCCCATTCGATCACCACATAATTGGCTCCCAACGCAGGTCTGTAGATTGGCAAAAAAGAATTTCCAAGATGGTAAAAAGATAGATGTCAGCTGAAAAAAAAAGCGGGAAATTTTTACCTCTGTTTACTGCGTGTGCGATGGTTCGAAGGGTGGATCACGTGACACGGCGAACAGCATTTTCTAACCCGCAGTTTCCTGAACGCCTTCCTTTCAAGGTCATTCAATCTTATTTTGTTTTCTTCTTCCACTGCGTCCCATGTTTCTTTGCGCAATCTCTTGAGTGATCAACACGCTGGCACACCTTAAGGGTTGAGCGAAATAAATGATAGCCGAAATGGAGAACGAGGAAACGGTGCAAACCGAAATCAATTATTTGTCTATCGCATTCGAGAGGGGATGATAATTAGAATATCAATAAGATGAGTTTCATCGTTAATGTCAGTGATAAAAAGGATGGGAATGACAAAGTGGCAGCAAATTATCCAAACATGCAGAAATGAATATATCTATATACTAGTATATATATATATATATTTCTTTCTAATGCAGCTGGCAAACACTTAGACAGCTTGGTCTTAGAGGCCTCAAGGGAAGCTGCACAGACGTTACTCACTTTGTATAACCCAGGGGCCGCGTGTAACCTTGAAGATAAGCTACGGACGCGGAGTAACAATGCCCCGCAACGCTCTACGATCCTATTAGACCAGGACCTACGGTTTAAAGTGGATTCGAACCACTACAAACATCCATGGCACCGCCGGGACTGGAACCCGAAACCTGTGGTACCGAGCGCTAGCCACTCGACAATTCAGGCCTATACACTGAAGTGACAAAAATCATGGGATACCTCTTAATATCGTTTCGGCCCTCTTTCGCCCGGCGAAGTGCAGCAACTCGACGTGGCATGGACTCAACTAGTCGTTGGAAGTCTTCTGCAGAATATTGAGCCATGCTGTCTCGATAGACGTCCATAATTGTGAAAGCGTTGAAGGTGCAGGATTTTGGGCACGAACAGACCTCTCGATGATGTCCCATAAATGCTCGATGGGATTCATGTCGGGCGATCTAGGTGGCCAGATCATTCGTTGGAATTGTCCAGAATGTTATTCAAACCAATCGCGAACAGTTGTGGCCCGGTGACATGGCGCATTGTCATCCATAAAAATCCCATTGTTGTTTGGGTACATGAAGTCCATGAATGGCTGCAAGTGATCTCCAAGTAGCTGAACATAAGCATTTCCAGTCAATGTTCGGTCCAGTCACCAGAGAACCAAGTCCATGCCATGAAAAAACAGCCCACACCATTAAGGAGCCACCACCAGCTTGAACAGTGCCTTGCTGACAGTTTGGGTCCATGGCTTCGTGGGGTCTGCGCCACACTCGAACCCTACCATCAGCTCTTACCAACTGAAATCGTGACTCATCGGACCAGGCCACGGTTTTCCATTCATCTAGGGACCAACCGATATGCTCACGTGCCCACGAGAGTCGCTGCAAGCGATGTCGTTCTGTCAGTAAAGGCACTCGAGTCGGTCTTCTGCTGGAATAGCCCAAGAAAGCCAAATTTCTCCGCACAGTTCTAACAGACAAGTCCTTGTACGTCCACATTGATTTCTGCGGTTATTTGGCGCAGTGTTGCTTGTTTGTTAGAATTTACGACTCTTTGCAAACGTCGCCGGTCTCGGTCGTTAAGTGCAGGCGGTCGACCACTGCGCTGTCCATGGTGGGATGTTATGCCTGAAATGTCATACCCTCGTCACACTCTTGACACAGTGGATCTGGGAATGTTGAATCCCCTAACGATTTCCGAAATGGCATGATCCATGCGTCTAGCTCCAGCTAACATTTCGCGTTCAAAATCTGTTAATTCCCGTCGTGCGGTCATCATCACGTCAAAAACCTCTTCACATGAATAACTTGAACAGAAATGAAAGCTCTGCGAAAGCACTGCGCATTTATACCTGTTCTACGCGATGCTACTGCCATCTGAAAATTTGCATATTGCTATCCCATGACTTTTGTCACTTCAGCGTATATATATATAACATATTGGATAGTATTTAAGTACGTTGAATGCTCTCAAAATTTGTTCATTGCATTATACAAACATTTTGTCGAATTACGCATTTTTTAAATAAATAAATGTTAGATTTCTTGTGCAGCCCATGTTAATGTCGCATTGAATATATGGAATACATGGGTCCTGCGTTCAAGTTATATTTAATATAGGCAACAGAAGATAATAAGGCTATGCTTTCTGTACATAATTTCAAGAGTAAAATTACGTTGTACGTTGAATTCTCTCAAAAATTATTCTCAATGTTTTAATAATTCGGTGTTTGTTAATGCTCTCAATGTTTTTATAATTAACTACAATCATGCGAATTCAGGGTTAAATTCTGTTCTGGGTTTTCTTCAATGTGAAATCTACATATTTCTAATCTAAAATTAAACCAATCAATCTTATCCTTTTTAAGTTAAGACTTTCATGTAGCCAAATTGAAGAATTATACAACATTTTCCTTTTTGAGTTTAAAAAAAGGGATTTTGGCAATCATCATCATAATCATTGGCGCAAAAGCCTTGTGGTGGGCAAAGGTCATCTGCCTACTGGCAGATTTCGAGACAGGAGAGATTTCCTTTTACGGGGTATAGTTGTAAGCCCTACGCCCAACACTCTACAATCATATTAGATCGGGACCTATGGCTTATAGAGGATTCCGAACCACTACAACATCTATGGTACCAAGCGCCAGACTCGATCATCAGACCCCAAAAGTTGAATCTTCTTCTTCTTTTTCATTGGCGCAACAGTCCCTTGGTGAGCCAAGGCCGTCTACCTGCTGGTTGATTTCGAGACAGAAGATGTTTTCCTTTTACGGGATAGGTTTGTCAGCCCTACGTCCAATATTCTACAATCATATTAGAACTGAGGGCCTGAAAGGTGAGTGTCTAGCGGTCTGGCCCTCGGGGCCACAGGATTCGGGTTCGAGCATCCATCCATGGACCAGCTGGAATTAGAACCCAAAACATATGGTACCGTGCGTCAGAGCGCTAGTCACTCAATCATCAGACCCACAATTGTTAAAACTGCAATAAATGTTCTAAAAATCGAAGAGACATGCTAGACATTCTGTTTTATTTAATATTTTTAATTTTTATAATAATATGGCTTTCTTATGTATAAACAAAACATGTTTTTGTTTTGTTTTACTTTTTCATGTGGATCACTTTCAAGGAAAGTAACACTTCTATATTTTATGGGAGAAGGAAAAAGAAGATAACGTTCAAGTATAACAGAAATAAAATCAAAATGTCACCCAACTTACCTTAAGGGTTCATACAGGTATTACTTTTTGCGATAATTTTTTTTCTTACACACCTATCAATATTCACTTTCAATTTATTTTATGAAATTAAATACAAACATGATTTTTTTTTCTTTGGTATTGCTAAATTCCTAACAACCGCACCTTATATTAAATTTCAGGAAATTTGTTGACATACATATCAAAGAGAAAGTCATAATAGCAAGGTGATTAAGACTTTATTTTAAAACATGTCAACAAATATCACTTCGTTTTTAAATATCATTAATTTACATATCTCCTGTTACTCCTTCCTCTATTAGCGAAAGTGTAGAATATCACAAATCTAATCTTAGTTTTTCATGTAGAAAGTTGATCGCGATTCGTTTTTGCACGCAGTAAGTCGATCTCAAATCCAAACAAGTTGGCCACCCTGCCAAAGACGAGATCAACAAGTGGGTTTGTAAGACATGATCGTGCTCAAAAACAAACGGCAAATACTAATATCGAATTCCCTTTTGTTCGTCTTGGCGTTTGGAATATCAAGCGATAGTTGTGGACTCACGTCACGTTATCTTTTCGTCTGCTTTTCAGCGAAGAATATTAGACGAGTCCCGTAATTTAGTCAATCTCCACCTTCCTATTCAAATTTCCGCCATGCATACATTGATATTTGAAATCCGATTTCGCATGCAATTCGCGTCACACTCTTTACGTTGATGTATGGCATGTTTTGCTGTCCATCAATCTCTTATTTTTTCAATTCTGTTTTTGTGTTTCTGAAAATTTTCTTTTTCTTTTTTTTTTTTTTTTTTTTTACTTCCAAGTGCTTTTGGCGATGTTTTCCACATTTTTGTTTTTACTAGTTCATGAGGAGATTATATATTTTATTTTTTTCTTCATGCTATTTAAATATATGAACATTTTGGTTCTAATATATATTTAGAGTTGGAGGTTTATGTTAGTTTAGTTTGTCGCTATACGATCATTTAGTGCACACTTTAGACTAATTAGATCGGGACCTACAGTTTAATGTGGATTCCGACCCACAAACAAACATCCAGGCCACCGCCAGGATTGGAACCTGAAGCCTGTGGTACCGATGGTCAGAGCACTAAACAATTAGAGTTGGAGGTGTCTACCGGTTAATTTGTTGAGCTTCTGAAGGCGTTATCAGATAAACTTGTTTAATTGTCTTCAAAGTGGAGAAAACCGTCGTTTCCTCTCAAATAATGAATTTAACGAAGCGCGCACATCCAACAATAATATTTCATAATTTAATTACATAAAGCATTTTATTGCTCATTTCGTGGTAACTAGTGATGACAGAGCTGGTTGTTGTTGCATGATTACCGCGCAGGCAAGCTCACTGAAGAACATGCACAATATAAACTTATTGTATTAGAGAGGCAAGGCCAGATTGCTTCAGGAAGAAATAAAGACTTATCTTTTTATATATTTGTCAAGTAGCAAACATTCCTCTTTCATGGGAATGAAATGCCAAAACTCTTCTCATGAGAAAAACATGCTACAACAGATTCGAATTCCAGCCCTCTTCACTCTAGCTTCCCACTTTACCATTAACCACAAGGAGTCCAGTCGTAATCTCCGCATAAAATGGATAAAGTATAATGAAACAAAAGATTAAAATTTTTTATTCATTTAAAATTAGTCTCTGGGGAATTTAATTACAAGCCATTCCTTCTGGTTCCCCCTAATATCCGACAGATAATCAACTTGGGTTCCATAATAGGAAGGTGTTTACACATTAATGCAAAATACTAATTGCTTGTAATATAACTACCCACAATAAAAGCTTGACTGTCAAATTTGAGTGATGGGTTTATTATATATTTGTCAAATAACATACATCAATTTATCCTGGGAATGAAATGCCGAAACTCTTCTCGTGAAAATAAAATGCTACAACAGATTCGAATCCCTGCTCCTCTGCACTCTAGCCCCACACGTTACCATTAAGCCACAAGTGGAGTCAGTAGTACTCTTGATTTAAAATGAACAAAGTTTTTCTAATGCAGCTGGCAATACAGACAGTTATATTTATGCCATAAGCAAGGGCTGCACCGATGTTACTCATTTAGCACATACACAGGGGGCACGAGTAGCTTGACGATATGCTACGGACGCGAGTAAACTTACCCCCATAATGCTCTACGATCCTATTAGATCGAGACCTACGGTTTAAAGCGGATTCCAAACCTCTGCAAATATCCATGTAACCGCTGAGTTGAACCCGAAACCTATGGTGCCGAGCGCGAGAGCGCTAGCTACTCGGACCATCAAGCCCAGTTTCTGAAAGTCAAGACTTTAATGATTCGAATCCCAGCCCTTCTGCACTCTAGCAACATACGTTACCATTAAGCCCAGAGTGGAGTCCAGTAGTACTATTGGTATAAAATGGACAAAGTATACTAAAACAAAAGATTATAATTTTTTATTCATTTACAATTTGTCTCTGAAGAAGTTTATTACTTGGATTTCTACAAAAAAAAAAAAAGTTAGCACGAACATGCATCAGGATCTTCTTCCTTTGAACCAACCATTCCTTCTGGTTCCCCCTAATATCCGATAATCAACTTGGGTTCCATAATAGGGAGGTGTTTACTCATTAATACAAAATACTAATTGAATGTAATATTAGTACCCACAATAAGGCTCATCTGCTGCCAAATTTGAGTGATGGGTTTATTGTACAGAGTCCAGTCACATTAATGTGACCATCTGTCAAAAAGCCAGAATATACTTGTATATTCTGACTTTTAGTGGTGTGTGGAATGTGGTATTAAGTGGTACTAAGTGGAATTCTTTATATGCACTCCACTGCAATGTGCTGCCACCTGCCTTTTGTGATTGGTTATTTCACGTTGGCGTCTAAAGTAGGTGGTGGTCACATTAATGTGACTGGACTGTGTATATTTATCAAATAACATACATTCCTGTCTCCTGGGAACGAAATGTAAAACTCTTCTCATGAGAAAAAAAAAATGCTACAACAGATTCGAATTCTAGCCCTCTTCACTCTAGCAACATACATTACCATTAAGCCACGAGTGGAGTCCAGTATTACTCTCGATATAAAGTGGATAAAGTACAATGAAACAAAAATATCACAATTTTATATTCATTTAAAATTTGTATCTGAAGAAGTTAATTACTTGAACTTCCACAAAGAGCGAATCTTCTTCCTTTGGAGAAGCCATTCCTTCTGGTTCCCCCTAATATCCGATAATCAACTTGCTTCGATAATGGGGTGGTGTTTACCGTCCAATTTTCTCCGCGTTTCAGGGGAGAGTCAGCCTCCCCTTTTCTGGAGGAGCCCTGCTCCCCAGAGTCCACCTCTCTTTATCCGAGCTATCTGTTGCCTGTCCTCAAGGCAAATGGAATCTTCAGCAAGGAAGAAAAAGAGGTCGGCAGATTACCCTTGTTGTAGTGGAGGCGATCTTGCGGATGGCCGTGATTCAGGAGCTGCTTCTGGCTGTCTTAAGGGCTCATGATTGACATGGTAATTATTTTATGTTTCAAACGTTTGTGCTTTTGCAAAGAGGAAAAGGTGTAGCAATCTTAGAAGCGTAATGTCACGGATAAAACAATATGCGGATGTTGGGGGTAAAAAAACCTCTAATTTGAGTGTAGTAAATGTTTTTGTGATGGATATTATTGAATAAATTTACATTTGATATTACATTCATTTGATTATTTTTAGTATGGATGTTTTTTATCACACTAGTTGATTGGTATTTGATTAGTATTAACAATTATTTATATTGGCTGCATACGATGGAAGGAAAGAAGTAGAGGCAGTCAATTCAAATTCAAGCAAATTCAAGGACATTCAATTTCCCACTAGTTATATAGTTTGGTTTGTCGTTCTACGGTCATCTTGTGCACACTTTAGGCTAATTAGACCGAGACGTACAGTTTATCGTGGATTCTGAACCACTAAAAAACATCTGTGCTACCGCCAGGAGGTCGAACCTGAAGTCTGTGGTACCAACTGCCAGAGAGCTACGGAATTGGGGTGTTGAACTATCCGTGATAAAAGAATGTTTCAATCCGTAATGGTGTCAAGGTGCGTATTTGTAAAGACTGAAAAAAATTTCTTACTAGCTATTCTTCTGGTATTGATATTGTGACACACAGTTGATAATTTATCAATGATTTTAAAGCAAGATTACGATATTTTCAAGGAAGGATCTCGATTGTGGTTACTATCATTAAATGTATAGTTATGTATAGAGTGATCTAATGTATAGTTAATAGAATAATGTATATCATGTTTGCCTATCCTTGGGCAAATGGAATCTTCAGCAAGGAAGAAAAGAGGTCAGCAGATTACCCTTGTTTCAGTGGTGGCCATGATTCGGCAATGCTTCTGGCTGTCTGAGGGCCTATGATTGATATGGTAATTATTTTATAATTCAAGCATTTGTGCTATGCAAAGAGCAAAAGGGTAACATTCTTAAGATACGTAATGTCGCGGATAAAATAATAATGCCGACGTTCATGGTAAAAGAACGTTGAAATACGTGATGGTTTCAAGGTTTGGACTTGTAAAGACTGAAAACAAAATTTCCTACGAGGTATTCTTCTGGTATTGATATTTTGACTCGAAGTCGATAATTTATCAAGAATTTTACAACAAGATTAAGATATTTTCAAGGAAAGATTTTGATTGTCATTATTATTATATATTAAATTTGGTTGCTGTAATTTATATAAAGCTAAATATCTCAGCCTCAATTGCGGTCCAATGATAGCATGAATGGTGTGTATGAGATCTCAGTTAGTTCCAAACTGCTGGCGGAGCCTGTTCAAATTACAGCTTTCAGAGATTGATGGCAATTTAGATAAGGTATATGAGCATCTCGCATTACAGATCAAGATGCCCGGTGAAGGTTGTTCGAATCTTCTCCAATAATGCACACAAATGCAGGGTATATATATGTATGAGTGAGTGTCCCCAGGTCCACTTCTCTTTATCCGAGATATCTGTTGCCTGTCCTCGGGCAAATGGAATCTTCAGCAAGGAAGAAAAAGAGGTCAGCAGATTACTCCTGTTTCAGTGGAGACGATCGTCGATGGTTTTGAGGATGGCCGTGATTCGGAAACTGCTTCTGGCTGTCTGAGAGCCCATGATTGATATGGTAATTATTTTATGTTTCAAGCGCTTGTGCTCACTGCAAAAGTTGAAAAGGTGTAGCAACCTTGAGATGCCTAATATCACGGATAAAAGAATAATGCGGATGTTGCGGGGTAAAATAATGTTTAAATCTATAATGGTTTCAAGGTTTGTATTTGTAAAGACCGAACAAAAATTCCCTACTTCTTAAGTATTTCCTGAAATGTACTTCTGGTATTGATGTTTTGGTTCACAATCGTTAATTTATCAAGGATTTTAAAGTAAATATGCCAGCCTGTGGTTCAATCGTAGCATGCACTCTTAACGTGTATAGTTTGGTTTGGTTTGTCACTCTACGGCCATTTTGGGCATACTTTCCGCTAATTAGACCGAGACCTATAATTCATCGTGGATTCCGAACCACTACTACTACTACACCACACCACATCACTGTACCTAGAATTGAGTTACCCTTTACAATTTGGGAATGATGGGTGAGAAGAAGTCTGATTGGGCTCTATCACGCTCTACGGTCATATGAGACCGGGACCTACTGCTTAAAGTTGATTCCAAGCCACTAAAAACATCCATGCCACCGCCAAAAGTCGAACTTAAAGACTGTGGTACCAACTGTCAGAGGGCTAGCCAACTGGCCATCAGGCCGCCTAGGAATGAAGCTTCTGGCTGTCTGAGGGCCCATGATTGATATGGTTGTTATTTTATGCTTTCAAGCGTCGTGCTTTTGCAAAGAGGAAAAGGTGTAGCAATCTTATTATGCGTAATGTCAAGTTAAAAGAATAATGCGGATGCTTGTATAAAAGAATGTTTAAATCAGTAATAATAATTTCCTTCTAAGTATTCTTCTGGTACTGGTATTTTGATTTAACAGTCGATAATTAATCAAAAAGGATTTTAAAGCAAAATTAAGATGCTTGTTAGGAAAGGTATTGGTTGTCGTTATTATTATGCATTAAATGTTGTTGTTTTAATTTATATCAATATAAATATGTTAGATTGACCTGCAGGTCCAACAGCAGCATGCAGAACTGGTGTGTGTAAGGCCTCAGTTGCCAAGATGCTGGTGGATCCTGTTCCAATTACAGTTTTCAGAGATTGATGGCAATTTAGATTTAGAAGAACTGAAGGATTTTAAAAGACTGGAAAAATTCGTGCCTGCCATTAATATTTTTGTCTGACATTCGATAATGTCTCAAGTATTTTAAAGTAAGATTAAGTTATTTTCAAGGAAAAGTATGGATTGTCGTTATTTTCATGCATTACATACTGTTGTTCAGGTAATTTATATTAAGCTAAATATGTCAGCCTGAATTGCGGTCCAATAGTGGCATGCATAATTGGTGTGTATAAGGGTTAAGTTTCCAAGTTGGTAGTGGATCCTGTTCCAATTACAACTTTCAGAGATTGATGGCAATTTAGATAATGCATATGAGCATCTCATATTACAGATCAGAATGCCTGGTGAGGGTTTCTCCAATAATGCACACACAGATTTAGGGTGTATATATATATATTCTGGACTCACGTCCATATATATACACGTGTGTGTGCGTGAGTGAACTCCAGCTAACTGACAGTTCTCTCAATTAAAAATCCGCTTTGTCGGACGGCTATCACATATTATGCTATCGACATGTTTCATTTAAAATGAGTAAATGTGGACTCGTTTTAATACAGATTTAAAAATTACTTTTCACGCAAGTTAACTCGGGATGGTATTAAAAAATACAAATAGGGGATACGAGTTTGCATATATATTATTTGTTACCATTAGTTTCTTTTTAAAGGAGCGCTGCCTAAGGGCCAATTGGTTAGCGCTCTGCCCTTTGGTACGACAGGCGTCTGGTTCCAATCCTAGGGGTGGCATGGATGTTTGTTGATCGTTCGCAATCCACATTAAGTGTAGATCCCGGTCTAATTAATCCAAAGTGTTCCCAAAATGATCGTAGAGTGACAAACCAAACAAAGATATGCGAAATTGAACAGAAATGTAGGATAAGCACAATAATATATGTTAGAAATATTTGTTCTTCGGCATGCGCTCTACACGTTCTAATCTACACGTTCAGGAAATTAACTGATTATGAATATAAAAAGCACTAAGTCATATAAAAAAGTACTAAGTCATATTAAACTAATTATTTTATAATTATATTAAAATTGCACTATATATAAAAAGCACGAAGTCATATTGATTAAATTTTAAAATATCTTAAAAGGATTCTTTATCAGTTTTATTTCTAACTAGCTTACATGACACAGCTTTTCCTAGCTTTAGTAAAATGATTCATTATTTTACCTTGGTAAATTTAATTTTTTAAATATCAGCAAAGATCATGATATGATCATGAGTATGAGTATGATCAACATAACGTAATCTCATCATTCGTGACTATGAGAAACGTAACATAAATTAACAAATCTGGGTTTGGAGGTATTTTAACGCTTTAAAAAAATACCTTGAAAAGCATGGATTTAAAAGATTAAATAAGGGATCAGCAAAAAATTAGTAAACAATACAACGTGAAGCCAATAATCGTTTATTTTTCATGTAAATTTCTACAAAATAATCGATAAACTAAAAATAAATAATACTTCTAAAAAAAAAAAAAAAAATTTTATAAATTTTACTCTACAAATATTTATGTAAACTGCAAAAGCATTTTTTTAATTTAAAAAATAGGAGCCTGCTGGTCAAGTGGCTAGTGCTCTGTCGCTCGATGCCACATGTTTCGGGTTCGAATCCCGGCGGCGCCATTGGCGTTTGTAGTGGTTCGAAATTCACTTTAAATCGTAGGCCCCAGTCTACTATGACTACTACTACACCACACCACACCACGTCACTGTGTCTAGAGCCGAGTTGCCCCTATATAGTATGGGAATAATGGGGGTGAGAAGTCTGACTGGGCTCTGTGATGCTCTACAGTCATAGGAGACCGGGACCTACGGCTTAAAGTAGATTCCCAACCACTATAAAATCCATTGCCCCGTCGGGACTCTTACCCGAAACCTGTGGAACCGAACGCCAGAGAACTGGACACTCGGCCATTCAGGCCTCGGTCTACTATGACTGTAAGAGCGTTGGGCGTAGGGCTAACAACCCTACATCGTAAAAAGAAACTATTTCCCTTATCAAAATCTGGCAGATGGCAGACGGCCTTGTCCCACCATGGGGCTGTTGCGCCAATGTTGATAATTTATATATAAGTAAATCTTTTCGAACAGACAGTTCTTTTCAATTAAAAACCCGCTTTGCGATACTAAAAAGAAAAATGTAGGATGAGAGCAATAAATTTATAGGTTAGAAAGCAATAGAGTCTTTGCCGTGCTCTCTGGATAATGTTTATCTGTAACATACTTCACGTTCAGGAAATTAACTGAATATGGATAAAAGAAACACTAACTCATATTGATTAATTTTTATAACATATTAAAAAGATTGTTTATAAGCTTTATTTATAACTAGCTTACATGACACAGGTTTTTTTTAGCTTTAGTAAAATGATTCATTTTTTTACTTTTGGTAATTTTTTTAAATATCAGCAAAACAAATATGATAAACATAACGTAAAGTAGCTCATCATTCGTGGCTGCGAAAAAAGTAATATAAACTAACAAATTTGAGTTTGAAGATATTTAAATGCTTTAAAAATATCTTAATCATTTAAAGATATTTTTTACATTAAAAAATGTTTACATTCATTTACATTTAAAAGATTAAATAAGCGAAGAACAAAAAATTAGAAAATAGAACGTAAAACCAACAATCGTTTGGTTTTCGTGTAAATTGCTGCATAGTAATTGATAAGCTACATAGCTTTAATAAGCTAAATAGTAATTGATAAGCCAAAAATCAATATTATTTCTAAATAATAAAAATGTTATATAAATTGTACACGATGCAAACTGACAAATGCTTTTTTTTAATTTTAAAAATAAATATCTCTTATTAACATTTTTAATTGATCAAAGCCGTATCAAAATATTGACGATAGAAATAATGTACACACATATTTAATTTATTTGACGAACGATGAACAAAAAAATTAGAAAATAGAACGTGTAAAACCAACAATTGCTTGGTTTTTTGTGTAAATTGCTACATGGTAATTCATAAGCTAAAAATAAATACTACTTCTAAATAATAAAAGATGTTACATACCTTTTACTCTATGCAACCTGGCGAATGAATTTTTTAAAATTTTAAAAATAAATATTTCTTACAACCATTTCGAAGCCGAATGAAAATATTGACCATAGAAATAATGCACACAAATAATTAATTTATTTTGTTGCCAAAAAATAAATTAAAATTAAAATTAAAAATAAATAAATCTTAAGCATATATAATAGAACATTTGAAATGAACGAAATAGATATAAATAACTTATTTAGAAAAACTTACCATTTCAATTTCAAAAATAAATATATTTTAATTAATACATTCTATAAAATGTATACGAATTATTTATTAACAAAAAGAATAAGAAACTAAATTAAATGCGAATTAGTAATCCCAAAAGCAAATCGGATTATGCAAGAAGTTATGACATCATTTCCTATTCAGAATTCTGACGCAGACGTTTTTCAATCTAAATCGTTTGAACGCATAAATTAAAGATAACAAAAGTTTTTATTTATTTAAAAATATAATAAAAACTTGCTCGCGTTGTTTGGCAACACATCAAATTAAAAATAGTAAACAATGAAAAAATTTAGTTATAAATTAATTAATTAAATAAATTTTCAAATTTTAATAAATATACTAAGTAAATCTCCTGTTTTATACATAAATTACTTCTTAAAAATATAATTTAAAATGATAATCTGATGTTTAAACTGTCACAGTAGTTCTTTTCTGGATTTTATGTGCAAAATAAATGCTTAGTCTTTAATAAGAAGTTATCTATTATAGACATTCATTTTAAACAGGAGACAACCTTGACCAACTAAGAAATAATTTTTAAATTTTTTTTTGTATGTGCCATTACATTTGGTATAAATAATATTTAATATAATAAATAACTGAAATCTGTTCGGCAACTTAATCATGTGTGCACATTCGAGAACGAATGAATAAACTCAGGAATACAATAATGTTTAATAATGCAAGAGATATATGAAGCAATTGATTGGCATGCTACAAGAATGGCCAAATTCAATAGCCACATGAATACAGCAGTGTTGAATAGATCGAAGAATGCATGAAGAATGAAATGAAGAATGAAATGTTCAAGAATCTATAAAAGAATATACAAAAAGTTAACAAGTACGACTACAAGATAAATGTAGTCGTAAATAAAAGAATGAAGTATTCCCAATTCTACAAGAAACGTTGTTACATTCAATAGTCAAAAGAATATACCAAAGTTAGAAAATTCTAGGCATAAATGAAGAATGAAGTATTCCAAATACAATAAGAAGCATTATGCAGCTTAATAAGCAGGGAAAGTGCCAAAAGTGATAAATATGAAACTTCAAGCTTAACTTAATCAAGCTTCAAACTTATTCATGAATCATTTCAAGAGTTAAGGGATCCAAATTATACCTACCTTTTTCCCCCTACCCCTACCATTTTCCGCCAAAATTTGCAATGGAGTTTTATTTGCTTGACCCTCATTGTCGGATAACGTCTCGGACCCCTAACCAGGACAACATCATGTTCTCACATATTAACAAAAAGATTTATTTCTAATAAATATTTAAAATTAAAATAATTAAAAAAAAGCTTTAGAAATAGGGAACTTTACTAAAATATTTTTAGATATATTGCTTCAACCCCATATGCAATTGAAAAAATACTTAATAACAATTTTAATTTTTATTTAAAAAATTGTAAAATATTTTTTGTAAATGCTTTGAAAATTATTTTGTGTACATATTTTGTACGTATGAAATCAGTGAAGATTTAAGTCATTAATCAAACAAATAAATCGATTTTTTTAAAATTAAGACAAATAATTTATTGTTTCCTTAAAAATGTTTTGGTTAAATGTTGGAAAATTATTTTTGAATATAGTTTATTAGTATGAAATTCATGAAAATTTAGTCTTAATCGAACAAATAAATCGATTTTTTTTTTAATTAGACAAGTTAATCAAACCAATAAATCAATTTTTTTAAAAAATCAGACAAGTTAATCAAAACAATAAATTGGTTTTTAAATTCTAATAAATTTCTTAAATTTTATTAATTTTAATATATTAAATAATTTGATTACAAACCACTTTTCGTTATTTTTCTTAACTATTTCAAAGATAGTAATAATAATAAACTTCTAATTTTTTAAATTTTTTTTTGTATTCGAAATTAATATATCCCGCCAAAACTATATTTCTGAAGATTAGAATTCTCAGCACCAAAACTAGCAGCCAGCACGCAGATGCTGATAAGGCGAAGCTGAGTGGAGTTGTTTCCTCGCTGGTTTCTTTGTATTTTCTTCGATGAACCAAGGCCAGACCGATAGCAGGAGAATTGATACGGACGTGATGCCGATAGCACGAGCATGACGTGTAGGGTTGCCGCTGATTCTACGCCACTCAAACAGGTGCACCACTGCGAAAAGAACACAAAGAAAAACTGATCAAATGGCGGGAAATTGTATGAGTAATATTAGACAGGGAATTCGCTTGCATGGTGACACAGAGATTGTGCAGACGATTTTTCAGACGAATAACGGAAATAGTTAATTGCAGATTTTTTTAATAACGAATTATTATTATTTTTATTTTTATTCTTTTTGCAAAGGGAAAGTCGAAAGTACAATTAACCAGGAAAAATCCTTGCCTTTTTGTTCTAAACATTATAAGTCTGTTTTCAACAGTAAACGTACTGTAAAATAAATATATCTATTCATAAAGAAAAAATTTATGTAGAGTTTTTTTTTCGTTTGTTTGTTATTTTCCTTTCTTTGAAAATTTATTGCCTTAATAACATATGTAATTGAGAAAATAACTGATAAAAATTTTAATTTTAAATAAAAAAAAAAACTTTAGGCAATGGACATGCCAGTTTTGGAATACTTGTGGTTAAATTAGAATATTTATAACCATACAATATTATTACACAATATTTAAAACCATAAAAATAAAAACCTTAAAGAAATAGGATAAAATTCGAAATTAAATAACTGCAATAAATTATATATACACACATATATATATATATATATAATTATATAGTTAATTATAATTATTATATATAGTTAGTTTATAACTTTTTTTTTGTTGTTCTTTTTGCAAGGGGAAAGTCGAAGTACAATTAACCAGGAAAAATTCTTGCCTTTTTTTTATTCTAAACATTTTAAGTCTGCTTTCAACAACATACGTATAGTAAAAATAAATATATCTATTCATAAAGAACTACGAGATTTTGAAAATCTCTATAGAGTATTTTGCTTGTTTGCCATTTGACTCAGTGAATTTACAGAATACTTGCATTTAGTACAACATATATATTAAGAAATATATATATATATATATATATATATATATTTGTATTTTATTTCATTAATTTAACCACAAGTATTCCGAAACTGGTATGCCCATTGCCTAAAAATTTCTTTTTATTTAAAATTAAAATTTTTATTAATTATTTTTCAATAAAGTATGTGATTAAAGCAATGTATTTTCAAAGAAAGAAAAAAATGTAATAAAATTAACAAATTGCTACTATATACTGCTACATTTGGTATAAACAATACTTAATAAAAAAAAATGTTTCTAATACATTAAATGATATTAACAATCTACAATACAATATAACAATATATTATATATGCAATCTAAAATGCAATACAATGCAATGTACTACAATAAATTATATATATGTATAAATTATTAATTATAAATTATTATATATAATTATATTGTGTCTTTTTTGTCGAAAGCACAATTAACCAGGAAACAGCCTTCCCTTTTTATTCTAAACATTTTAAGCCTGAGTTCTACAGCATAAAAATATATCTATTCATAATGAACTTCAGTATTTTTAAAATCTATGTAGAGTTTTTTTGTGTGTGTGTGTTTGTTATTTGACTTAGTGAATTTTACAGAATACTTACATTTGATACAACAAATATACTAAGAAATATATGTATATATTTTCATTTAACCACAAGTATTGCGAAACTGGTATGTCCATTGCCTAAAAAATTTTATTAATTATTTTTCAATAACATGTGATTATAGCAATGCATTTTCAAAGAAAGAAAAATTTAATAAAATTAGCAAATTGCTACAGCATACTGCTACATGTGGTATAAACGATACTTAATAGAAAAATGTTTCTAATAAACATTTAAAATTAAAAAAAATTAATAAAAGTTTTAGAATTAGAAAAATTTTAAAATTTTATAATTTTTTTTTTTCTTTCTTTGAAAATGCTTTGAATTGCTTTAATCACATGTGTTACTGAAAAAATAATTAATAAGACTTTCAATAAGAATAATATTTTAATAATTAAAAATAATTAATAAGAATTTTAATTTTAAATAAAAAAAAATTATCAAAATTTTTTTTTTGGCAATGAACATCCCATTTTCGGAATACTTGTGGTTAAATTAATCCAAAAAAATTCACACAATTAATATTTAAAGTCATAAAAATAGTTGCTTAACTATCGTGTCAAAAAAAATAAAATTCGAAAATAAACAAGTAAAATAAATCAGTCATAATGAATAAAGAGATAAAATTTAGAATAATACTTGAATTTTAAAACTGCTTAAAATTTAAATTCTATATCAGATAATAGTTCACTCGCCTTTCAACAGTGATTGACTGAAAGAATGAAAGAATGAAAAAGAGTAAAGCATAGAGTCTAACCCAACGTCAAAAAATAAAAGATTAAGGAAGATAAATTAAAGATTCAAATAAAAATTAAAAAAAATCACCTTTATTTAGAAAAGAAAATGGCACATAAATAGAAGTTTAAAAAATCCCAATATTTAGAAAAAAAATGGCCACATATGAAATAAATTTTTTAAAAATCACTATATTTAAAAAAGAAAATGGCATAATATCAAATAGAATATTATGTTTAAGAAATAGTACTTTTTTAATACAATGTTATATTTTTACTTCCTAATTAATAATAAAATCAATATAGCAAATCCTCTTGGGTAAATCTATATGGAATTTTATTTATAGCCGTATATCAGGTATTCATTAAAGGAAAAAAGTTTTAAAAGAATTCCAAACGTAGTTATTTATTCTTTAATTCTGTTTTAACATGCTGTTAAGAAAATTATCTGTGCAATTGCGCTTATAAACATGTATGAACGTAAACATGCGCTATTACGTAGTAAATAAACAAAACATTTTACATATTTTTTTATTTGAAAACAGTTTACTTTTTTAAAATCCTTGAATAAAAATGTGGTATTTTTCCGGACAACGCACTGTTGCCACTCATAAGTAGGAGTTTAAAAAAAAACAAAGTTTCTAAGTTATACAGAAGCCATAAATTACTAATATCATGTAAAACATATGCAAAAAATGGAGGTATTTGCAATTAAGTATTAACAAAGTCTCAAAATCCTAGCTATTTTCCCGTATAAGACCCATCTAAATATAAAATACTGATAACAAAGTTCGCACGGCGTTTTAAACCAAGGAATTTAAAAAATTTTATCTAACTATTTTACAAATGGAGCATACAGAGATTACATTATGGGATTAAATTAAATAGTAACTTCCAAACATAAATTGTAGCCATTCTTTTAATCAAAGCAACCAAAGCTAATACCTACTATGGCATGCTGATATGGACTCAGTCACTGACAATAACTCACTGTCACTGACAATAACTGTCAGCTAACTTTTCTTGATACTTTCCGCTTTAGTTAATTAATATTTAAATACTTTTGAAATTTAAATTTATAATTTGTGCTTTTATCTTTCATTGCATGCTTCAATATAAAGCTGGCTGTTATCACATTCCCAGATATAATAATACTGATATTATCTGTTATATTTTTAGAAAAATTTTTTTGATAGTTTACAAAAAGAAAAAAAAATTATCAGTTTTATTCAGATAAAGTGGGGAAATTTCTATTTTAAACAAAAAATTATGGGATCTGATGAACGAGTGGCTAGTTCCCTGGCTCTCGGTACCACAGGTTTCGGGTTCGAGTGCCGGTGGTGCCAAGGATGTTTGTAGTGGTTCGAATCCACAAACCATAGATCCCTGTCTAATAGGATCATAGAGCGTTGTAGGGGTTAGTGTTACTAGCGTCCGTAGCTTATCTTCATGCTACACGCACCTCTTGGGTAGCGCTATGTGAGTAACGTCAGTGAAGCTCTTGTCTTAAGGCATCAAAGACAACTGTCTAACTGTTTGCCAGCCGCATTAGAAAAAAAAAATAATAAAATTATTGTTACATAATAGGATATAATATATTGTTTTTGAATATCGAACATTTTGACCTAAGAATACAAAAGCAAACTCAGCGTTACCCATACGTGTTGCAGAGATCTTCCACACTATATGCAACCATCTGTCGATCTAGTCCTCTACCGAAAGAATATGATTCACATTATCCTAAGGGTATATATTCCTTGATAAAGCAATCCTCAAGATATTTCAATTAATTTCCTTTGCGCTACTAATTTCTTTCGTGTTTTATTCTTTTATTAATCTGCTAATGTAGTTTTTGCACTTTAACAATTTGATTTTTGCGTTAATTATTTTTAATTTCGTTACTGCTTACGGATCTTTAAAAATTTCTTCTTTTTTTCTTTTTTGAGAGGTCTGAATATATACATATATATATATATATATATATATATGCTATATAATTAGTGCTCTGGCGTTCTGTGCCAAAGGTTTTGGGTTCAAGTCCCTGCTGTGACATGGATTTTTTTTAATGGTTTAGAATCCACTTTAAACCATATGACGCGATCAAATATAACTGTAGAGCATTGGGCGTAGGGCTGACAATCATACACCATAAAAAGTAAACATCTTGACGGAAAATCTGCCGGTAGGCAGACAGCCTTGGCCCACCACGGGGCTGTTGCGACACTAGGGATGATATGATGATGATGAATGATATATATATTCTTCTTCTTCATTGGCGCAACAGCCCCATGGTAGGTCAAGGCCGCCTGTCTACTTGCAGATTTCGAGACAGGATTTTTACGGGATAGTATTGTCAGTCCTGGGAACAACGCTCTACAGTCATATTAGACCGGAACCTAGTGACTAGCCTCCTGACGTTCGGTATCACATGCTTCAGGTTCGAACCCCAGCGATGCCATGAGTGTTTGTAGTGTTTCGGACTACTTTAAACATTAGGTCCCGGTCTATTATGACTGTAGAGCGTCTGGAGTACGACTGACAACCCTACCCCTTAAAAAGGAAAAAAAAAGCATCTCCTGACTCGAAATCTGCAAGTAGGCAAACGGCCTTGGCAGTGAATTTTCCATACTATATTTTACTGCCTTTAAATTCTTCATCTGATATTAGTACAGTCGTTGTTCTATTAAAACAAAGTAAGAAAAAATAAAACAATTTCTTTTGTCTTAGAAAACTTTAAATAATCATAAAAATAAAAACGAAATAAAACACACCTCTTTTTAGTTGACAATCAACGTATCACAATATTTAGAATATTAAAATTGATTCTATATTATACTTATCAATGAGATTTAAATTTTATTAAATAAATGTGGACATTTTTCTTAACTTCAAAGTAAAATTAGAGCAAGCACGTGTAATAACTTTTTTTATTTTGCTTCAATGAACTTGAAAATTTCGTAACAGATCCTTTTGATAAATAACTTTTACACGAAAATCATATATCAAGATAGACACAATGCATGGGAAACAGCATATTAATGATTCAAAAATGGTGATGAAATGATAAACTTATGTTCGTAATACTAATGAGAAGATTTCTTTCCTATAGGCGTATGGAAACATGTTTAGAAAATTAAGTTGGCAAATTCATTCCATTTTGTTCAATTCAATTTTACCAGTATGCGTATTAGTGAATTTGTAAACTATTTATTTTCTCTTTTTATACGATACATCAGTCAGTTATTAATATTTAAATAATGTTATATGCAAATAAAAGAAAGTAAAAATAAATGCCTTTTCTAATAAAAGAGTACTATTTTATATTCCGCTCGATATGTAGCCATTTTCTTTTTTAAATATGGTGATTTTTAAAAATTCTATTTGATATGTGGCCATTTTCTTTTCTAAGTGTAATGCTTTTTATTCTATTTGATATTTAACCATTTTCTTTTCTAAATAGGGTGATTTTTTTAATTCTATTTGATATTTAACCATTTTCTTTTCTAAATAGATATTTTTTTTTATTATTCTATTTGATATTTAACCATTTTCTTTTCTAAATAGGGTGATTTTTTTTATTCTATTTAATATTTAATCATTTTCTTTTCTAAATAGGGTGATTTTTTTTATTCTATTTGATATTTAACCATTTTCTTTTCTAAATAGGGTGATTTTTTTTTTTTTATTTGATATTTAACCATTTTATGGTGATTTTTAAAAATTTTATTTGATGTGTGGTCATTTTCTTTTCTAAATATACTGATTTTTTTATTCTGTTTTATATGTGGCCATTTTCTTTTCTAAATATGGTGATTTTTTAAAATTCTATTTGATATGTTCTTTTCTAAATATAGTGATTTTTTTATTCTATTTCATATGTGGTCATTTTCTTTTCTAAATATGATGATTTTTTTATGCTGTTTGATATGTGACCATTTTCTTTCCTAGATATGATGATTTATTTTTATTCTATATCATATGTGTTATTTTCTTTTAAAAATATAGTGTTTTATTTATTCTAATTAATATGCGACCATTTTTTTTTTCTAAATTTGCTGATTTTTTTATTCTATTTGATATGTGGCCATTTTCTTTTCTAAATATGGAGATTTTTTTATTCTATTTGATATTTAACGATTTTCTTTTCTAAATATGGGGATTTTTTAAAATTCTATTTGATATGTGGCCATTCCTTTCTAAATATGGTGATTTTTTTAAAATTTTATTTGATATGTGGCCATTTTTTTTCTAAATATGGTGATATTTTTAATTCTATTTGATGTATAACCAATTTTTTTTCCTAAATATAGTGATTTTTTAATTCTGTTTGATATGTGACTATTTTCTTTTTTAAATATGGTGATTTTTTTTTTATTCTATTTGATATGTAGACATTTTTTTTTAAATATGGCGATTTATTTAAATTCTATTTTATATGTGAAAAATTTTCTTTTCCAAATAGGGTGATTTTTTTTTTTTTGCTTGATATGTGGCTATTTTCTTTTCTAAATATAGAGATTTTTTAAATTCTGTTTTAAATGTGGTCATTTTCTTTTTAAATAAGGGAATTTTTTATTCTATTTGATATGTGGCCATTTTCTTTTCTAAATATGGAGATTTTTTTTATTCTATTTGATATTTAACGATTTTCTTTTCTAAATATGGGAATTTTTTAAAATTCTATTTGATACGCGGCCATTCCTTTCTAAATATGGTGATTTTTTTAAATTTTATTTGATATGTGGCCATTTTTTTTCTAAATATGGTGATATTTTTAATTCTATTTGATATATAACTAATTTTTTTCCTAAATATAGTGATTTTTAATTCTGTTTGATATGTGACTATTTTCTTTTTAAATATGGTGATTTTTTTTTTTTTTATTCTATTTGATATGTAGACATTTTTTTAAATATGGCGATTTATTTAAATTCTATTTTATATGTGAAAAATTTTCTTTTCCAAATAGGGTGATTTTTTTTTTTTTTGCTTGATATGTGGCTATTTTCTTTTCTAAATATAGAGATTTTTAAATTCTGTTTTAAATGTGGTCATTTTCTTTTAAATAAGGGAATTTTTTATTCTATTTGATATGTGGCCATTTTTTTTAAAATGGTGATTATTTTTTTTATTCTATTTGATATTTTTTGTTTATTTGATTTTTTTATATCTATTTGATATTTAGATTTTTTTCTTTTCTAAATATGATAATTATTTTATTCAATTTGACATATGGCCATTTGCTATTCTAAACTTTCTAATTTAAAAATTCTATTTGATATTTAACCATTTTCTTTTCTAAAAATAGTGATTTTTTTAATTCTATTTGACATGTAGCCATTTTCTTTTCTTACTAAGGTGATTTTTTTAATTCTGTTTGATGTGCGACAGTTTTCTTTTCTAAATTTGATTATTTTTTAAAATTCCATTCTATGGTCATTTTCTTTTCTTACTAAGGTGATTTTTTTTTAAAATTCTGTTTGATGTGCGACAGTTTTCTTTTCTAAATTTGATTATTTTTTTAAAATTCTATTCGTAATATGGTCATTTTCTTTTCTAAATATGGGGATTTTTAAAATTATATTTTATATGTGCTAATTTTCTTTTATAAATGTGGTGATTTTTAAAAAAATTTTTATATGTTGCCATTTTCTTTTATAAATATGGTAATTTTTTTATGTTAATGATAATTTCATACCAATGAATATTTTCCTTTGCAGTCATAATTTTCATAAACTAATACACAAGATAGTGATCGTGACAACATATATACAATCTATATATACAATCAACATTTATACAATTATAATCAATAGTTAGACTGCTCGGTGAGAGAGTTTTAGATAAATTAACTAAATGTTTATTTAAATAACTAAAACAATAAAATGTAATTTCTTTTATGATTTTAAAATGATTAAGTTTTTATCTGGCTATGGTAATTTTATGGAATATTTTTATCTATTCCATTGCAAATCAAACAATTTATGCAACTGCACCGTTGGACAATTGCAGAATTTGAAATGTATCCTTTTTTTTTACATGCATATTGAAAACAATAGAAGTATTCTTCAATAAAATTTACGATTTTTAAAAACATTTTCATAAAGCCATTTGTAGAACCAAACCGTCTATCATTGCATGGGAATTATGGTTAATCAGATTAATACTATTTGTATATTTCTATACTTTTCCTGTGATATGTAAAGTGAGACGTGTATTGTTTAAACTTTATGTTATTATTTTCCTCTATTCTTACACAGTATTTTATCATGCGGGTATTTTCCTATCTTTCTTTCCCCTCTCTTTAGCTTTTTCATATTATATTTACTACTGTGCCCAAAAAGTAAAACCAATTTTTTTTTTTAACTCTTTATTTATTCTTTCAAATTTATTTCATCCCCTTCAAACTAATCCCCTCCGGAAACAAAGCACTTATGCCAACTTTTTTTCAATCCCCAATGCATGATAAGAAGTCGTATGGTGTGAATACGGTGGTTGTGGAATGATATAGGTTTCATTTTTGGCATAAAAGTCACGAAGAATCAATGTAGTGCGAGCTGGCGCATTCAGTGTTTTCGGTACCAATCGAGATTTGACGCGTTTGAGGCCCAAAATGAAATTGACCGATTCTTTTGAAATTCCAGCATCATCAGAAAGGTCTCAAATAGTAAATCGACGATTTGCAAGCACCAAATCTTTAATTTTTTGAACGTGAGCTTCGTCGGGTGAGGTTGATGGTTGACCAGAGGGCTCTTCGTCTTCAACGCATTCTCTGCCTTCTTTGAACTGTTTATATCACTTCTACACATTTCTTTTCGATATAGGAATGCTCACCGAATGTCTTCTACAACATTCTATACGTTACTTCAAACAAAATTTAATGCAAGTTCTATGCTTAAGTAATTCAGACATTTCAAAAATCGCCGGAATCACTTTTAGCGTCTCACAAAGCCAAGCGTAATTCAAACACTAATGAATATTTTGACGTCATATTTCACACAGATGTCAAGGACAATGCCAGCTGCCTAAAAAAAAAAAAAAAATTTAAATTCCATATGCCCGGGAAATTTAAATTGAAAATTGGTCTTACCTTTTGGACGCAGTAGCGTTGCAACTTTCTTTTCATCTTTTTATTTTTAATTATCATTATTATTACACTTTTTTAATCCTTCTATGCAATTTATTTCAATTCATTAAATTGCTGTGTGTTTAATAATTTTGTGAATTTTTTTGTTTGTGTGTGTTTCATGCTATAATTGAGAAGTGCAAGAGAAAATTTGTGATTAAATAAAAATTATGTAATTAAATAATTTCCTTATATATTTTAAATTGCCTGTGTTGCTAACTTCAGTAGAATAATAATCAATTAAACAATTTAACTAAAAATTATTTCTCGTTTTAGATATTATTTAATTACTGATCTTCGACTTCTGGTTTTGAAATGGCAAATTATTGCAAATTGATTTTAGTTGTATACATTTTATCAGTGGTTATATAAACAAATTACATTTAACCTTCTTTATTATTACAACATAAAATTTTATCTGGTAGTGAACAATGGAAAATAGAATACAAAGTTTATCAAATAGGTAAAAAATGAGATAATGATAATAGATTACATGAATTTATAACTAATTTTTTCTATTTTTTTCCTTAATTTTTTTGTTAAAACATTTCTATTGCATTATTACTTAAAGATTTATATCATCATAACAATTTAATATATTTACAAGGAAAGATCATAAATTGTCCGTCACTGATTTGATACTATGTGTAAGTCATAGTTAAACGGTTAACTGCTCAAAGAAATAGGATCCTCAATTTAATAATTTTTGAAAAAAAAAACTCATAATTTAAACTCTTTTATACTGTTAAAGTGCTGTACTTAAAAACAATTTCATGGTGTCGGGATTAAGACCCTAGTAATGAACATCCTTGTCATCTTAGTGATGGGTATTTCCATCATGTCCTTGTTTGATATGCAAATTTAACCAAGTTCTCAACAATAGTAAAAGATTTAGAATTCGGACTATAAGGGCTCCTAATATTTTTAAAACAGAAATATTTCTTTTCATTGGCGCAACAGCCCTTTGGTGGGCCAAGGCAGTCATGAATGATTCGCTTGTTCAAAATATCTATGTCTTAAAATATGTTCTGTGGAAATATTTCATTTATACGTCTTGAAATATTACTAATAATAATTATGAGATTATCGTTTATAACTGACTAACTCCCTGGCACTATAGACTATTTTGGACCCAGTCTGTCTACTGACAGATTTCGAAACATGAGATGTTTTCTTTTCACTGGGTAGAGTTCTCAACCCTACGTTGGGTAAGGATTTCACCGTAGGCAGTGGGTCTGATGGCCGAATAACCATTGCTCTGGAGCTCGGTACCACAGATTTCGGGTTCGAATCCAGTCGATGATTTCCATGAATATTTCCATGAATATATATCGTTTATCCATCTCGGAATCCACTTTAAGCCGTAGGTCCCGGTCTCATATGACCGTAGAGCGTCACGGAGTCCAGTTAGTCTTCTCTCACCCACATTATCCCCAAACTGTAAAGTGGCAACTCAGCTCTAGGCACAGTTATGTGGTGTAGTGTAGTAGTAGTAGCCCTAGGCCAGAACCCACAGTTTAAAGTCGATTTCGAACCATTACAAACATCTATAGCACCACCAGGACTAGAACCGGAAACGTATATATATATACATGCATATCTTTTATTCGTATCTTGTAGGACCACCATGAGTTAACTGGTGCAAAAATTAATTGTTAATTCTGGACTAAAACAAGTATTTGGGGCTACTTTTTATTATTCGAAGTCAAACATGAGTTCCCACGCGATAGTATACATTTGATAATAGTTAGAATATTGGGATTTTGTACTCTTTTTCAGACATTTGACATTGACATTGACAATAACTTGTGTATTATTTATTAATTATTATCACTTGAACAGCAGCTTGATAGCAGCGATATATCGCATTGTGATTTTGAAAGACCTATAATTGAAGCAGATAATTAACTCTCATTTTAATGTGAGGTCTGAATGGTTACATTTATACTTGAATTTCTATAATAAAAAATAAATAAAGCAGGATATAAAAATTATTGATCATAATTCTAGCAATACATATTTCCAATTTTAGTAGAATGTTCTCCGATAAAAACTGTATTAAAAATAAAAGAAATACAACGGATCTTTTAAGGGTTTAAAAAAAATTGTAATCTTCTCTTTCATTAAATATCGTTTGAGGCCTCTGAATTTGAGTGGATGGTAGCGTTACATTTCTAAACGTATTACTACTTTTTCTTATTAACTCGTTATCCCGAGTTATTACTACTGGGAACGAACAGGCTGTACCATCCCAGCCATAAGACAACCAACCCACTGCGGAAACCGATTATTTCTCTTGTAAAACCTTCGTAACTCATTTGAACGTCGGCTTGAGTCAGTAATAACAGGTTGTCCACCAAGATCGGTGATTACTTTGAGTTTATTACAAAAGCAGACGTTAAACGCAAAGTTCCCACCCTCCATTTCCTCACCTGACAGCGATGCGTATTGGTTGTCGAACTGAAGTGAAGAGGGGAAGAATCGTCTGCTTTTTTACGCTTCAATCTCTGTTAACAAACTCGCCATTGTTCATCGCCACCATTCATTTTCTTTTCTTGTGTAAAGGTACTGTTGACATCCTAACTTTATTCTATTACATCTGTGTTCTTCGCAGTTAGAAATTGCATTTATCTCAGTTTTTGCGTTTGATGTTATTATTTTATTATATGTGTATCGGACTCTGTGATAAGAAAGAGATCAATGGTTCTATTATCTTGGCTATGAAGATTTATTTCCTTTAAGTGTTCTTGTTGTGGTATGCATAGCGATGAGATGTCATAATAATTTGGGAAGCATATCATGATGTTTGTTTCCTATGATAAGCTATGGTGTTTGATTGTACTCGTAGTGCTTATATACTGTTAAATGAAATGAAAAACTATTATGTTATCTTCTCATTTTAATTGAACAGAGATACTATATATAAGGTATAAAGGTACTGTTGACATCCAACTTTATTCTATTACATCTGTGTTCTTCGCAGTTAGAAATTGCATTTATCTCAGTTTTTATGTTTGTGTTATTATTTCATTATATGTGTATCGGTTGCTGTGATAAAAAATGGATCAATGGTTCTATTATCTTGAGTATGAAAATTTATTTCCTTTATGTGTTCTTGTTGTGGTATGCATAGCGATGAGATGTCATAAAAATTTGGGAAGGATATCATGATGTTTGTTTCAAATAATAAGCTAGTGTGTTTGATTGTAGAGCTTACTACTGTGCCCAAAAAGTAAGACCAATTTTAATTTTTTTTTCAAAAACTCTTTATTTATACTTCAAACTTATTTCCTCGCCTTCTCAGTAATCCCCTTCAATGCAAGTAATGCACTTATGCCAACTTTTTTTTCCAATCCTCAATGCATGCTAAAATGTCATCGGCTAGGATGGCCTTCAAAGAGCACGCCGATTCAAGTTGAATTTTTTCAATCTTTGTAAAACGGTATCTCCAGAGTGGTCGTTTGAGATTAGGGAATAGTCAGAAATCGTACTGTGCTAAATAAGTTAAATACGGTGGTTGTGGAATGATATGGGTTTCATTTTTGGAGAAAGAGTCGAGAAAAATCATCGTGCGAATCACTATCGTGATGCAAAAAACCAAGAGTTGTCTCTCCATAAATGTGGCGTCTTTTTTGCGAATAGCTTCACGCAAACGACGCATAACACTCAAACAATATTCCTTGTTGACAGTTTGGCCCGGCGAAGGAATTCATAAAGCATCACACCATGGTAATCGAAGAAAACAATCAACATGACCTTGATTTTTGAACGACTTTGGCGTGCTCTTTTTGGTCTTGCTTCGTCTTTGTCACGATATTCGCTCGGTTAATCGGTTCTTTCCGGGTCGTAAGCATAAATCCAAGTCTCATCTCCAGTTAAGATGCATTTCAACTTGTCCTGATAGTCAGAAAGCATTGTTTCACACACACTTTAACTCGACTATGTTTTCCAAAAAAATTCAGTGTTTTCGATACCAATCGAGATTTGACGCGTTTGAGGCCCAAAGTGGAATTTTCCGATCCTTTTGAAATTCCAACATCATCAGCAAGGTATCTAATTGTATGTGTATCGGACTCTGTTATAAGAAAGATATCAATGGTTCTATTATCTTTACTATGAAGATTTATTTCGCTAAAGTGTTCTTGTTGTGGTATGCATAGCGATGAGATGTCATAATAATTTGGGAAGGATATCATGATGTTTGTTTCATATGATAAGAAATGGTGTTTGATTGCTTATATACTGTTAAAGGAAATGAAAACATATTACGTTATCTTCTTATTATAATTGAACCAGATTATTTGGTGACATTCTTTAACAATGTTAATAGCAGTTCATCCCTTAATGGCATACTCCTTTCTTCAGTATACTTGTATCTCACATTTATATTCTTTACAGAACACCATGAGTTAACTCGTGCGAAAATTAATAATTCTGGATTAAAACAAGTCGTTTGGGCTACTTTGTGTTATTTAAATACAAACACGAATTCAATCATGATATATTATATCTTCTAGCAGCCGTTTTATTGTGTTTTTATGTTGTTTTACAGACATTGGAACCTATGTCTTTCTGTTAACAAACGATTGGTAAAAGAGTTGTATGTTATTGATTGCCCTATTATAGCTTGAATTTATTTTCCGTTATTTTATTTTATTTCTTCAAAATTGATAAGTAAAGGGAAAAAAATTTTTAGTAATAATAGCAGTGATGTATTGTACTGTGATGTTGAAAATTCTGACAGTGAATCAGAGTATTATAGTTCTGATTCTAATGTACAATCCGATTAATTAAATTTATACTTCTATTACCATGATAAAAATAAATTAAACAAAATGAAACTTTATTTATCTCAATAGTAATAAGGGGCCAGAACGGCCGAGTGGCTAGCGCTCTGGCGCTCGGTACCACAGGGTTCGAGTCCCGGCGGTGCCATGGATATTTGTAGTGGTTCGGAATCCACTTTAAACCGTAGGTCCTGGTCTAACAGGATCGTAGAGCGTTGCGAAGGTATTGTTACTCCGCGTCCGTAACTTATCTTCAAACTCCGTGACGCTCTTACTGTCATATGAGATCGGGACCTATGGCTTAAAGTGGATTCCGAACCACTACAAACATCCATGACACCTCTGGAACTCGAACCCGAAACCTGTGGCACCGAGCTCCAGAGCGCTAGACACACGGCCATCCAGGCCCCAGGTCTAATATGACTGTAGAGATTTCCGGCTGACAACCCAACCCGTAAGAAAACATCTCCTGTCTCGAACTCTGCCAGTGGGCAGTCGGCCTAGACCCACTATTTTGGCTGTTGCACCAATGAAGAAGACGAAGTTTCCATCTTTCCTGTAGAATCTTTACCACTTTTATAGTACACTACATCGCACAGTTTTGATACCTTTATTGCATGTGTTGTACCCTTTTTAACTTATGTGTTCTGATGGAAAAATATTTTCTTTTAAAAGAGTAATATTGCATCCTTCTGTTTTGCCTTTAAGTCCCAAACACTTGTTGAACGTTCAGTTATGCCAATTTTATACTTCAATGCATTTTCAGATACCTTTTCTATGAAAGAGAGGAAAAACATTGTTTACAAAATCTGTACAGCAGGAATTACTGCTACGTGCTTATATCATTGGTTAGACAATTGAAAAATAGAATAGTCAATGAATCAGATTAAGATATAATAAAAAATACTAACATTTTTATCTTTATACGTATTTCTATGTAATTTTCACCATCAATGCCTTGTTAGCCTTCAGGTTCTTACTTAAAATGGAATAATCGGATATTTGAATAAAGTATATGTCCATATAACCATCGTGTTTTTTAATTGCTTAATAAGCTAATTTCAGTTTGTTACAACATCCCACACACGATCAGAATAATAAAATTCACCTTGAAAAATTAACTATAATAACATAATTCGAATATTGTGCCATTTAATAGCCTTGAAATGGTCTTGAAACTATCGAATTAGGCTGACGAAATTTAATTCCAAGAAGCAAAACTCAAATGAAAGTACTCGTAGGAATGTCAGATATGAGCACGTTTAACTTATAGATGGAGAAATCCATCAATTGTGTTTGAAGAAATGTAGAAAGAAAGATGTTATTTTTGGAGGTGTTCCTTCCAAATTGCAAGAATATCAGAATTACAATATCAAATGAACAGAATGACGATCGCATTACAAACTGGTCAACAAGATTGTCGAGTTTATGAAGTGAACAATATGACCACCATTGGGAAAAAAAAATATGCAAAATGATCAATAAGAATTTCAATTTTTCAGATTATTTTGGTAAAAAAATGAATGAAGATAGTTTAAGACAAATTATTACAGTACTTTTTCTCAAATTGAACCCATTAACAGAAGAAAGAATCCATGAACTGTAAATTATAGAATTTAATTTGCAACCAACAAAGAGTACCACGAAAAGATAAAATTATATGTCACTTCTTTAAAAGTTTCTCAGAAATTTCGAGAAAAATTTTAAATTTAATTAATTAATTAATTTGATATTTAATTTTTTTTTTTAATTTTATATTAAAAACTTGAACTTTTTTCCTTCTTCAATTATACTATGATTTAATATTTGACTAGCCATGAGAAGATTAAATTTCATTTGATCATTTGTTATAGTCATTATGAGGGTAGAACACAAACTTACATAGCTTGCAGTAGATATACCTTGCAAGATCTGGAAAGTGGCTTACAGAGCATAGCAGTGGCATACCTTGCTCTCAATATGTCTAACATATCTCTTAAAAGCGTTGCATCATCTGTGGAGTGGCTTACAGAGCATAATAGTGGCATACCTTGAAGTCAATATATCTCTTAATACCTTGCATGATCTGGAAGGGCTTACAGAGCATAGCAGTGGCATACCTTGCATAATCTGGGGAGGGGGCTTGGTATATAGAATATATCAATGGCATGATCTGGGGATTACAGAGCTAGTAGTGGCATACCTTGCAGTCAATATATCTCTTAATACCTTGCATGATCTGGGGAGTGGACTTACAGAGCATAGTAGTTGCATACCTTGCATAATCTGGGGGAAGGGACTTACAGAGCATAGCAGTGGCATACCTTGAATTACAGAGAATTGACATATCTGGCAGTCAATATATCTCTTAATACCTTGCATGATCAGGGGAGTGGCTTACAGAGCATTGTAGTGGCATACCTTGCCGTCAATATATCTCTTAATACCTTACATGATCTGGAAGGGACTTACAAGAATAGTGGCATACCTTGATAATCTGGGGGGGCTTAATGACATAGCTGGCAGTCAATATATCTCTTAATACCTTGCATGATCTGGGGAGTGGCTTATAGAGAATTGCAGTGGCATACCTTGCCGTCAATGTATCTCTTAATACCTTGCATGATGGTGAGTGGCTTACAGAGGATTGCAATGGCATACCTTGCCGTCAATATATCTCTTAATACCTTGCATGATCTGGAAGGGGCTTACAGATACCCCTTGCTCTCAATATATCAACATATCTCTTAATGCGTTGCATCATCTGGGGGAGTGGCTTACAGAGCATAGCAGTGGCATACCTTGCATAATCTGGGGAGGGGCTTACAGGAGAATTGCAATGGCATATCTGGCAGTCAATATATCTCTTAATACCTTGCATGATCTGGGGGAGTGGCTTATAGATAGTTGCAGTGGCATACCTTGCCGTCAATGTATATTTTAATACCTTGCATGATCTGGTGAGTGGCTTACGGAGAATTGCAGTGGCATACCTTGCAGTCAATATATTTCTTAATACCTTGCATGATCTGGGGAACCATAATGACGACTCTGCCTGAAAGGATAAATCCGGGTTATTTTTTTTCGCATGCCATACAAACAACTGAAAAGTTAACCCAGGAAGGTTGGTAACTCCCTTTATCAGTTTGGTGGTTAATATAACGGAACACGAAATATACAATGCAAAATAAATAAGTGAATAATTGATAATCATGCAAAGCAAACTGTATTCTTTAATATCATTGTAGATACTCTTCGCATGCATTTCAAAGTGCTACGATGTCTTCGATATCAAAATGCATGCATCTCTTAATGTGATTAATATCTTCGTAATTAAAAAACCACGACAGTTCAGATTCGTATTGCCCACTTTTGGAAGCCTTAATCGCCAGAACACGCAATAGAGAGCCAATTAAGGTTAACAATGGTGAGATTTTCCGAGAGCTGTATATTATTCTTGAACATTTTATTGGACTCTTGCCATGCACGTCATATTCCACTGCTTTTTATTCTTTTTCATTTCTTATTTTTTTCACTTTTATTTTTCACGAAAGGTCGTTTTTTTTTCAGACATTTTTACTCCCCTAAATTACTTATTTGTTTAATGAAGATAAATGTTGAGGAATTTGAATAGAAATAAATTTGTTGAAGGAATGAGACATATATTTTAGTTGGTGATTATTTACTCCTAAAAATGCTAATGCACTAGTATGATGAGTTGCCAAATTATTAAATAGTGCTTGAATGTTATTTCTAAGCAGTTTCTGTGCCAAAAATGACTACATCAATTCTAATCCTTATTTCAGAAATAATTTTAAAAAATATTTATTTATCAAGATATTATGTTGAATTTTGTATACAGATAGTGTGATACATGTTCGTTATTCATCATATATGTGATATATGTTCATAGTAGATAGTGTTATCAATTAAATATGTTTTATATAATTATTTTGTAAAGCTAGTTGTATAAAATAGTAAGCTTAGCGAAAAAACATGACAAGGATCTAGAGGCCTCTTGCTGTTACAAATAGATAGTATTTGAATTGATAATAGATTGTATGTTAATAGCTAAAAGGGGAATGATAATGATAATGATCATTCCTTCTGAACATTCGAATATAACTTGAAAGAAAATTTCTAAACTTTTAGGATTTACTAAACGTAACCTGACTACAAAAAATAACCTGAAATATCTGCTAAATAACATACATCTACTAAATATGTATTGAGTTTGTCTAATAAAGATTGTATGTATTCTATTTTGATATAGTAATAATAGAACAGAACTTAACGCAATATTAAGCCTTCTCAATCAGGATAATTCCAATTAATTCAAGACATTCCATGTGCAGAAATTTGACTCCTCGTTTGAGATATTGTAATTTACTCAAAATTTGTATTTTTTAAAACTTATTTTCGTGCAAATTTTTCATGAGTACATTATAACTTTGCTAGAAAATAAATTTGGATGTGTGTGATTGAGATAATTTATTTTCTGGTAATTATGCTTACATGACTTAATTTTCCATATAAATTTACTTATCTTGCTCTTTTTGTTGAAGAAATTTTTTATTACGTTTCTTATTGTGTAAGATTATCTTTTATTAAATAAAATTTTTTATTAATATACATGAATGTATTTTAATTGATTTCCATTTTTTTTTCTTTAGTAATTTTTGTTTATCCATTATGGCTTGGCAGTTAGTGTTGGTGGGAGTTAAAGCTTAACAAATTTCTAAGAAATATTCATAAGTTTGGTTCGTAGTTCGTAGTTCGTAGTTAAATTTGTCAAACAGCATAGATCTCGTTATGGTTTTCATGGAGATATAAGCCAGTATGACATGAAAACTTTTTAATATAACCATGTTGAATGAGGTTTTTTCTCTTATAAATTTGTAATAGACCATGTTAAAATTGTAACTCTGAAACATATTTGTGATCTCGCTAGTGAAGGACATCAGTTGAAATGCATACCTCAAACTTGGAAATAAAGATTCTCTTAACTTCCACAATGTATATAAAATAAACTTTACTACTCTGTAATCAAACTTACACTTCCTACAATCTTTTACGATCTAAATAAATTATTGTTTTTAAGTGACACTTTATATCAGTCACAGCTAACAACAAAAGTGAATATATTTCTACTACTTCATTGTGGTCATTTGCATTCATAGCCAAATATTTCAAGATATCTAAAGTATTCATTTTTTTACAGACTTAATTGTGCTTTCAACAATGTAATACGCGTAATTATTTATTTACAATCACCTCGCGTCTTATTATAAGTGAGCATCAACTCTTACATACACAAAATGAATGATTAATTTACTATCCTTTATTCACACAATAGTCTTGGACCTGCTATTGAGAAAACCATTAAGAAAAAAAAAAAGCCATCCAGAAAAAAAAAATCAACCTATATCCATTTGGTATTCATAAAACATATTTCATTTTCATACTAACAACAACAACAGACAGCACTAATCATGATGATTATGGCGAAAAAAAGAAATTAACCAAGCGTTTCTACTCGTGTATTTCTACTCCCTTAAACAGAGAACTTTGACCTCTCAATTTGTTTTGCGACAGTAAAATGGTGAATTTGCAATCGCTACGTACTCTAGACGATCACAGTTTTTTTATTTTGTCTAGCAGATTAACATCTGCGAAGTCGTGGTGTTTTAAAAAAGTGTTGCATTTAACTGATACTGTGTCACCACTTTTCGACCGTAGATAAAATCATTGCAGATACTTTTTTTTTTTTTAATGCCAGTAATTCGTATTGATATTAAATAGTGTGGAGGACCACATAATCATCATTAACAACATTTGAATCACTGTGGTAGTGAGAAAGGAGAGGATAATGATAATGGTAGAAAAGGAAAATAATTCAAAAAGATCAGAGGGAGGATTCGGTTGTTTCTTTGTTTTACACTAAGTAACTACTTCCCTTGCTATTGTTTATATATCTATTCTTCTTTTTGACGTTGTTCTTCAAATATTTGATGTAACTTTTTGTATTGTTTGTAGTGTTAGTGTATCTTTTACGTTATAATCTTATATTTATTTGCAGATAAAACAGTGGAACATTTATTGTCCGCAATAGTATAGAGAAATCATACATGCATATTATTTTAAGTAACGTTTTGCTTATATGAATTTTTGCATCTTATTAAGTTGAAAATTTAAAAGAGATTAGTATAATATTTTATTGTAACTATTATAGCGGTATTAAAGTATTCAATTAAGAAAATCCTAAATTTGCTTTTTAATGTGCTTTGATTTAGATTTTATTTTTAACATGGTTTATAATTTATTAATACGAATAAAATTAATTAATTTTTATCTCACTTCTATTTTTTTGAATTTTGAATATTATTCTAGAGAGATAATATCGGATTTTTAAAACAAATTTATTGCAATAATTACATATTGCGATTATACCATATATTGGTTTGAAGAAATAATTTAGCTGCTTTTAAAATTATAGAAGATGTTTGCATTTCATTACCTAGAGCCTCAAGGTTAAAAATCTCTTGATTATAGTCAAATTTTAACTCTAATGGTAGCTCTTACGTTAATAACTTTATTATTCTATCTCTATATATATTTTAGTTTTTCTCTATAAATATTTTCTCTATATATAATATAGTTTCTCTCTATTGATATTTCCTCTATACATATTTTTAGTTTTCTCTCTATAGATATTTTCTCTCTATATGTTTTTGCTTTCTCTCTATGATATTTTCCCACTATGGATATTTTCTCGATGTATATTTTAGCTTTCTCTCTATAAATATTTTTGTCTCATATTTTACTTGTTCTCTTTCTATATATTTTCTCTATATATATTTTAGCTTTCTTTATATATATTTTACTTGTTCTTTCTCTATATATTTTCTATATATATATTTTAACTTTCCTCTATATATTTCAGTCTTCTCTCTACATATTTTAGCTTTCCCTCTATATATTTAAGTTTTCTCTCTATAGATATTTTCTCTATGTATATTTTGGCTTTCTCTCAATCTCTATATATATTTTAGATATGTAATTTCTTTTTCTCTCTATATATTTTAGTTTTCTCTCTATAGACATTTTCTCTATGTATATAGATTTCTCTCTCTGTATATATATTACTACGAGCATATATTTTAAGCATTATAATAGTTCTCCTCCCAAGTAACATTATAACCCAAGTAACTAAAGAGCATTACAAACCAAGACACCATTTAAATCGCTTTAAAAAAATTAGCACTATTCTTCACATTGAGAAGTAAGTAATTCTCCTTAAAAGAAAGCGAAAATATAACATTTTCTCTCTATATATTTTAGTTTTCTCTCTATAGATATTTTCTCTATATATATTTTAGCTTTCTTTCGATAGATATTTTCTCTTTGTATATTTTAGCTTTCTTTTGATAGATATTTTCTCTTTGTATATTTTAGCTTTCTCTCTATAAATATTTTCTATATATATATACTTTAGCTTTTCTCTATAAATATTTTCTCTATATATATTTTTAGTTTTCTCTCTATATATTTTAGCTTCCTCTTTATATATTTTAATTTTCTCTCCATGTATAATTTAGCTTTCGCTCTCTATAAATTTTTCTCTATATATTTTAGTTTTATCTTTATGTATTTTAGTTTTCTCTCTATGTATAATTTAGCTTTCTCTCTTAATACTTTTTTTTTAGTTTTCTCTGTATATTTTAGCTTTCTCTCTTTAGATATTTCCTATATATAGATATTTTAGATTTCTCTCTGTAGTTACTTTCGCTATGTATATATATTTCTCTCTCTATATATATATATATCTGATTACGAGCAAACATTTTAACCATTACAATAGTTCTCCGCCCAAACAACTTAAAGAACATTACAAACCAAGACACCATTTAAACAGCTTTACAAAAAAAAGAACTATTCTTCACATTGAGAAGTAAGAAATCCTCCTTAAATAAAAGCGCAAAAAAGAAACTTTTTCTCATCAGAAACAGACGCACATGTCTCCCGCAATGCTCCTGGCTCCCCTACCACGTTGGCTTGTCGTATTTCACTCAAGTCTTAGAAACTAACGACACTCATAAAATAACGCATTTTCCACTAAAAGAAGAAAAAAAAAAACCCAGGCTTATTGCCCTCACGCCCCTCTGTATCATCAACAACAAAAAGAAGAAGCTACTACTACTTACTTTTCTTTTCTTTTTTTTTTTTTCTTATTGCCCTTCTTCTTTTGCGTTGCCCTTCCTCAACTTTTACCATTGACAGGTGTGCAGAATGTGCAAGCACAACTAATGAACCTGACGCAGGTCTCCTACAGAGCTGTGGGCTTTTTTAATTATTACAGGTAGGTTGCTAGTATGCGGGGAGGTCATTTCTTAACAAGCTCTTGTAAGGATAGTAGGAGAGGCTGAAGCCAGCTTTTTGCTTGTTTTCTTGTTTTCTATTTTTTTCACTTGCAATGGAAGTGAAAATGTGTGAAGTTATTTAGTTTTTATGGGAACTAACGACAAGCACGATTTCAAGTAGTAGAGAAAAGAAGCTGGTTTCCAGTTTTCCAAATTAGTACTATTCTTCGGTTGCTTGACTTCTATTAGTGATCGTTTATCACGAGGTTATGGGTGAGAGGTACGTTTGTATAAAGTAAAGGGAAACCGATTTCATATTTTTGAATTTTTATTGTTTGTTATGGTTTATTTGCTCAACTAAAAGAAACCAATTTCATGTTTAGTTTCGATTAATATGGTGGTTTTATTTGCATAACCGTAAAGAAACCATTTTCAATTTTTGCTACGAACGCCCACAAATTTGTTCATTATTCTGGCTAATTTCAAAGTTATTTAACATAAAATTAATAACTTAATTAATTAAAAGTTATTAACATTTCTTTTTTTTTTTTTTCCACTTGCACTGGAAGTGAAAATGTATGAGTTATTTAGTTTTTATGGGAACTATCAACAAGCACGATTTCAAGAAGTAAGAAAAGAAGCTGGTTTTCAGTTTTCCAAATTAGTATTATTCTTCGGTTGCTTGACTTCTATTTAGCGATCGTTTATCACGGGTTATGGGTTAGAGGTAGGTTTGTATGAATTTTTTCTTGCTTGTTATGGTTTATTTGCTCAACTAAAAGAAACCAATTTCATGTTTGAATTTCGTGGTATTTGTATAGTGGTTTATTTGCAATTCTGAAAAGAACCATTTTCAATTTTTGATTTGACACGCCCACAAATCTTTTCATTATTCTAGTTAATCACCTAAAGTTATTTAACATGATATTTATTTGTATTAATGATTAAATTGAATTTAATTTTGATTCTTTTTTTTTGTAGCAGACAACTATAAATTGCTCACTGATTTTTCTTTTTGTAACATTTTTAGATTTGATTTTTTTTTTTTGTTGAAAATGGCAAGTAATTTGAAAATGGGGGAAGAGGTTATGCAAATAAGCCACCAATGGTTTATTATGGTCAATGGTTTATTTGCTAACTGAAAGAAACCTTTGTTTCAATTTTTGATATGACACGCCCACAAATTTGTACATTTTGCTGGTCAATTTCCTAGTTATTTAACATTAAAATTAACTTAATTAATTAAAGTCCTTAACATTTCTTTTTTTCTTTTTTTCCACTTGCAATGGAAGTGAAAATGTGTGATTATTTAGTTTTTATGGGAACTAACGACAAGCACGATTTCAAAGAAGTAGAGAAAAGAAGCTGGTTTCCAGTTTTTCAAGTTAGTACTATTCTTCCGGTTGCTTGACTTCTATTAGTGATCGTTTATCACCAGGTTACGGGTTAGAGGTATGTTTGTATAAAGTAAAGGAAAGCGATTTCATATTTTGAATTTTTATTGTTTGTTATGGTTTATTTGCTCAACTAAAAGAAACCAATTTCATGTTTGAGTTTTCTTGCATAATTGAAAAAAAACCATTTTTCCACTTTTTGTTATGACACGTCCACAAATCTGTACACCATGCTGGTTAATTTCCAAAAGTTATTTAACATGAGATTTATTTATATAAATGAACAAATTGATTTTAATTTTCATTCTTTTTTGTTGCAGACACCTATAAATTATTCACTGATTCTTTTCTTTAACCTTTAGATTTGATTTTTTTTATTTTTTAAAAAATGGCGAGTAGTAGGTGTAAAAATGTGGAAAGAGGTTATGGGTGAGAGGTACGTTCGTATAAGTTAAAGGAAACCGATTTCATATTTGAATTTTTCTTGTTTGTTATGGTTTATTTGCTCAACTAAAAAACCAATTTCATGTTTGAGTTTCGTGGTATTTGTGTAATGGTTTACTTGCATAACTGAAAAGAAACCATTTTCAATTTTTAATATGACACGCCCACAAATTTGTTCATTATGCTAGTTAATTTTCTAATTAAATTAACTTAATTAATTAAAGTTATTAAAATGTGTGAGTTAATTAGCTTTTTATGGGAACTAACGACAAGCACGATTTCAAGAAGAAGTAGAGAAAAGAAGCTGGTTTCCAGTTTTCCAAATTAGCACTATTCTTCGGTTTGCTTGACTTCTATTAGCGATCGTTTATCACGAGGTTATGGGTGAGAGGTATTCATATTTGAATTTTCTTGTTTGTTACGGTTTATTTGCTCAACTAAAAGAAACCAATTTCATGTTTGAGTTTCGTGGTGTTTGTATAGTAGTTTATTTGCATAACTGAAAATAAATTGTTTTTAGTTTTGTTATGACAAGCCCACAAATTTGTTCATTTTGCTGGTTAATCTCCTAAAATTATTTAACATGGCATTTACTGAAAAAAAAATATATTTTTCAATTTTTGATATGACACGCCCACAAATTAGTTCATTATGCTGGTTAATGTCCTAAAGTTATTTAACATAAAAAATTAACTTAATTAATTAAAGTAATTAACATTAATGTTAATAACTTAATTAATTGAAGTTATTAACATTTCTTTTTTCTTTTCACTTTGAATGGAAGTGAAAATGTTTGAGTTATTTAGTTTTTATGGGAACTAATGACAAACACGATTTCAAGAAGTAGAGAAAGAAGCTGGTTTCCAGTTTTCAAATTAGTACTATTCTTCGGTTGTTTGATTTCTATTAGGGATCGTTTATCACAAGATTATGGGTTAGAGGTACGTTTGTATAAAGTAAAGGAAACCGATTTCATATTTGAATTTTTCTTGTTTGTTATGGTTTATTTACATAACTAAAAAAAAGCCATTTTCAAATTTCGATATGACACGCCCACAAATTTGTTCATTATGCTGGTTAATTTTCTAAAGTTATTTAACATGAGTTTTATTTATATAAATGAACAAATTGAATTTAATTAATAATATTTAGATTACATTGTCTTGGTTTTCATTCTTTTTATGGCATCTATACCTATAAATTTCTCATTGAATTTTTTTTTTTTTCCTTTAGACTTTTAGATTTGAAATTTTTTTTTTTTTATTTTAACTGTATTGAAAAATTAAATAGCGCGTATAAAAATGTCGGAAGTTACTGTTTTTCCTTAAAAATTAGTTATATTCTTCGGTTGCTTAACTTCTGTTGCTCTGTCGTTTATCATTATGGGCAGGTGGAAGTTGATGAAAGAAACCGATTTTAGTTCTTCATGTTTTTATTAACTTTTTCTTTTATGTTGCATTATTTCAATTAATCATCGTCAATTGATTTTTCAAATGTCTCTTCAAGCTTGTGTAAACCGTTTTTTTCATTAAATAAGTAATTGTTTAAAATATGATGGATTGTTCACAACGAATATCAACAACAATTTATGTTGTTATCAACAACAATTTACATAGTGTTGTGTTAACATTTTTAGCTTAATTTTTTTATTTTCTTGGTAATTTTTAACCAGTTATCAACCAATTTTCAATTTAAAAATCACATATAAAAATGAAGTTCACAATTTTAAAAGTAATTTGTTTATAGTAGAGAAACCTTTTATAAATCATTATTTTTTAATAAAAATTTTTAACATAAGATTTAATTAACATTTATTTTTTTTGTTCAAATTTAATGACTTTAATTTGTTGTTCAGTATTCATTTTTAGCAATGCAATATCTATAAATAAAAGAATCGATTTTCATGATTCTATAACCATATAATTTTTTTTTTTTTTTTTTTTTTGAATTTTTGAATTAAGTTTGTATAATATTTATTCAATTCATAAAATAATTAGGCTTGGAATTATTCATTTTGATATTCACTGCCTTTCCATTTTCGCTGTGTACAATCCATCATATTTTGAATAGAAATAATTGAAATTTTTATTTTACTTAAGGAATGAAAACCTGCAATTTCTTTAGCTTTTAGCGGAATCTAATGGAATGCACGATTTCATGAGCTGCAGAAAGAAGCTGATTCTAATTTTCCAAATTAGTTCTATTCTTCGGTTGTAACTTTTGTTGCTCTGTCGTTTATCATGAAGGTTATGGGCAGGTGAATTACTTGTGTCGGTGAAAGAAACACATTTTAGTTCTTCATGTTTTTATTAACTTGGTTTCTTTTTTTATGATGCATTATTTCCAATTAACTCATTGAGTCAATTTGTTTTTCAACTGCAACTTCAAGGCTGAAAATGTTTTCTTCATTAAATAAGTAATTGTTTAAAATATGATGGATTGTTCATATCAAATGTCAACAGCAATTTGTTTTAAAACACTTCACGTACTTTTTTTTTTTATTTATTTTTTTTTTTTTTTGATAATATGTTTTTAGCAAAAAGTAGTTTGTCAACCATTTATACAATTTTAAAAATCACATTTAAGAAAGAAATTCACGATTTTTAAAATCACACGCAAGAAAGAAGCTCACAATTTTAAAGTAATTTCTCTTTATCAGAGAAGCTTTTTTAAATCATTATTTTTTATAAAAATCTTTTTATAAAGATTTATTTTTGTTCAAACTGAATGACGTATTCATTTTTAGCAATGCAATATCATATATATATAAAATAATTGATTTTCACGATTCTATAACCATATAATTTGTTTTTACGTTTTTGAATTAACATAAAATAGGCTTTTTATAATATTTGTTCAATTCATAAAATAATTAAAGCTTGTTTATTCATTTTCATATTCACTGTTCTTTCATTCTTCGCTATATACAATCCATCATATTTTAAATTGAAATAATTAAAATTTTATTTTATATAAGGAATGAAAACCTGCAATTTCTTTAGCTTTTAGCAGAATCTAATGGAATGCACGATTTCATGAACTGTAGAAAAGAAGCTGATTCTAATTTTCCAAATTAGCTCTATTCTTCGGTTGCTTAACTTGTGTTGCTCTGTCGTTTATCATGAAGGTTATGGTCAGATGAAAAGAAACCGATTTTTAGTTCTTCATGTTTTTATTAACTTGGTTTCTTTTTTTACGGTGCATTATTTCTAATTAATTCATTGATTAAATTGTTTTTCAAATGTAACTTCAAGCTTGAGTAATCGTTTTTTTTCATTAAATAAGTAATTGTTTAAAATATGATGGATTGTTCATAGCGAATATCAACAGCTATTAATATATTAAAACACTTCATTTACTTGTGATGTTAACATTTCTTGCCTACTTTTTTTTTTTTATTGTTTTTGATTATTTTTTAACAAATAGTTATCAACTAATTGTACAATTTTGAAATCACATAAAAAAAAAGTTCACAATTTTAAAAGTAATTCCTTTTTAATAAAAAACCTTTTATAAATCCTTAGTAAAAATCCTTTAACGTATTTAATTCTTGTTCAAATTGAACAACGCATTCATTTTATTTCAACGTATTCATTTTTCATGCAATTCAATATCTTACAGATAAAATAAATGATTTTTTTATTCTACAGCCATATAATATATTTTTGAATTTTTAAATTAACATAAAATATGTTTTTTATAATATTTGTTCAATTCGTAAAATAATTAACTATTTTGATAATTAATAGAATAATAATTATTAGAATAATAACTAATAGAAAAATAATTAATAATTAATTATTTTGATATTAATTTTTGCATTCTTCGCTATGAATAATCCGTCATATTTTCAAAAATTTGCTTATTTAAAGATGAAGGCGATTTACTCAAACATGATTGCATTTGAAAAAATAATTGACTCAATGAGTTAATTGGAAATAATGCACCATAAAAAAAAAGAAAATAAAAAACACGAAGAACTCAAATTTGTTTCTTTAACTAACATAAGTAATCCACCATATATATATTAATGTATGTTTCTGTATATAATTTATGCCCATGCCTCTATATATAATGTATGCCAGGCCATGGCATATTTGTATGCCTCTATATATAATATATGCCCATATACTAATGCATTAACCTGGCCATGTATATAATGTATATTAATTAAAAATTTTTAACCAACATTCATATCTTATATAATGTTTAATTTCTAATATGATTTTTCAATTCGTATAATGCATCAAAAAGCAGCATCGTTTAGTACTGACAAAATTAAAAACCTTCCTAAATTTCTCTTTATTAATAGAAGATGACAAAGTGATAATGTGATGATTAATTATTTATGTTTATTGAAATAACATTATTTGGAGGAAAATTTCACTTCTTACTCATATTCATATCTATTTTAATATTCTCGTAAAATTAAAATAATACTAAGTATCTTACTTAAACTATGACGAATTGTACATACATTTACATGCAAAATAATAAAAATGCAATTCTTATTCTTTTCCAAAAATTTTCATTCGTATTCCTATGTTTGCATTCATTTGCATTCCTATGTCACAATTTTAAAAAGTAATTCCTTTTTAATAAAAAACCTTTTATAAATCCTTAGTAAAAATCTCTTTATTAATAGAAGATGACAAAGTGATAATGTGATGATTAATTATTTATGTTTATTGAAATAACATTATTTGGAGAAAAAATTTCACTTCTTACTCATATTCATATCTATTTTAATATTCTCGTAAAATTAAAATAATACTAAGTATCTTACTTAAACTATGACGAATTGTACATACATTTACATGCAAAATAATAAAAATGCAATTCTTATTCTTTTCCAAAAATTTTCATTCGTATTCCTATGTTTGCATTCATTTGCATTCCTATGTCACAATTTTAAAAGTAATTCCTTTTTAATAAAAAACCTTTTATAAATCCTTAGTAAAAATCTCTTTATTAATAGAAGATGACAAAGTGATAATGTGATGATTAATTATTTATGTTTATTGAAATAACATTATTTGGAGAAAATTTCACTTCTTACTCATATTCATATCTATTTTAATATTCTCGTAAAATTAAAATAATACTAAGTATCTTACTTAAACTATGACAATGTACATACATTTACATGCAAAATAATAAAAATGCAATTCTTATTCTTTTCAAAAATTTTCATTCGTATTCCTATGTTTGCATTCATTTGCATTTCTATGTCACAATTTTAAAAGTAATTCCTTTTTAATAAAAAACCTTTTATAAATCCTTAGTAAAAATCTCTTTATTAATAGAAGATGACAAAGTGATAATGTGATGATTAATTATTTATGTTTATTGAAATAACATTATTTGGAGAAAATTTCACTTCTTACTCATATTCATATCTATTTTAATATTCTCGTAAAATTAAAATAATACTAAGTATCTTACTTAAACTATGACAGAATACATACATTTACATGCAAAATAATAAAAATGCAATTCTTATTCTTTTCCAAAAATTTTCATTCGTATTCCTATGTTTGCATTCATTTGCATTCCTATGTCACAATTTTAAAAGTAATTCCCTTTTAATAAAAAACCTTTTATAAATCCTTAGTAAAAATCCTTTAACGTATTTAATTCTTGTTCAAATTGAACAACGCATTCATTTTTTCAACTTATTCATTTTCATGCAATTCAATATTTTACAGATAAAATAAATGATTTTTATTCTACAGCCATATAATATATTTTTGAATTTTAAATTAACATAAAATATGTTTTTATAATATTTGTTCAATTCGTAAAATAATTAACTATTTTGATAATTAATAGAATAATAATTATTAGAATAATAACTAATAGAAAAATAATTAATAATTAATTATTTTGATATTAATTGCCTTTTTTCGCTATGAATAATCCGTCATATTTTCAACAATTGCTTGAGATGAATCGTTTACTCAAACATGAAGTTGCATTTGAAAAAATAATTGACTCAATGAGTTAATTGGAAATAATGCACCATAAAAAGAAAATAAAAACACGAAGAACTCAAATTTGTTTCTTTAAAACATAAGTAATCCACCTATATATATTAATGTATGTTTCTGTATATAATTTATGCCCATGCCTCTATATATAATGTATGCCAGGCCATGGCATATTTGTAACATATATATAATATATGCCCATATACATTAATGCATTAACCTGGCCATGTATATAATGTATATTAATTAAAAATTTTTAACCAACATTCATATCTTATATAATGTTTAATTTCTAATATGATTTTTTCAATTCGTATAATGCATCAAAAAAGCAGCATCGTTTTAGTACTGACAAAATTAAAAACCTTCCTAAATTTCTCTTTATTAATAGAAGATGACAAAGTGATAATGTGATGATTAATTATTTATGTTTATTGAAATAACATTATTTGGAAAAATTTCACTTCTTACTCATATTCATATCTATTTTAATATTCTCGTAAAATTAAAATAATACTAAGTATCTTACTTAAACTATGACGAATTGTACATACATTTACATGCAAAATAATAAAAATGCAATTTTATTCTTTCAAAAATTTTCATTCGTATTCCTATGTTTGCATTCATTTGCATTCCTATGTCACAATTTTAAAAGTAATTCCTTTTTAATAAAAAACCTTTTATAAATCCTTAGTAAAAATCTCTTTATTAATAGAAGATGACAAAGTGATAATGTGATGATTAATTATTTATGTTTATTGAAATAACATTATTTGGAGAAAATTTCACTTCTTACTCATATTCATATCTATTTTAATATTCTCGTAAAATTAAAATAATACTAAGTATCTTTTAAACTATGACGAATTGTACATACATTTACATGCAAAATAATAAAAATGCAATTCTTATTCTTTTCAAAAATTTTCATTCGTATTCCTATGTTTGCATTCATTTGCATTCCTATGTCACAATTTTAAAAGTAATTCCTTTTTAATAAAAAAACCTTTTATAAATCCTTAGTAAAAATCTCTTTATTAATAGAAGATGACAAAGTGATAATGTGATGATTAATTATTTATGTTTAAATAACATTATTTGGAGAAAATTTCACTTCTTACTCATATTCATATCTATTTTAATATTCTCGTAAAATTAAAATAATACTAAGTATCTTACTTAAACTATGACGAATTGTACATACATTTACATGCAAAATAATAAAAATGCAATTCTTATTCTTTTCCAAAAATTTTCATTCGTATTCCTATGTTTGCATTCATTTGCATTCCTATGTCACAATTTTAAAAGTAATTCCTTTTTAATAAAAAACCTTTTATAAATCCCTTAGTAAAAATCTCTTTATTAATAGAAGATGACAAAGTGATAATGTGATGATTAATTATTTATGTTTATTGAAATAACATTATTTGGAGAAAATTTCACTTCTTACTCATATTCATATCTATTTTAATATTCTCGTAAAATTAAAATAATACTAAGTATCTTACTTAAACTATGACAATTGTACATACATTTACATGCAAAATAATAAAAATGCAATTCTTATTCTTTTCAAAAATTTTCATTCGTATTCCTATGTTTTTGCATTCATTTGCATTCCTATGTCACAATTTTAAAAGTAATTCCTTTTTAATAAAAAACCTTTTATAAATCCTTAAAAAATCTCTTTATTAATAGAAGATGACAAAGTGATAATGTGATGATTAATTATTTATGTTTATTGAAATAACATTATTTGGAGAAAATTTCACTTCTTACTCATATTCATATCTATTTTAATATTCTCGTAAAATTAAAATAATACTAAGTATCTTACTTAAACTATGACGAATTGTACATACATTTACATGCAAAATAATAAAAAAATGCAATTCTTATTCTTTTCCAAAAATTTTCATTCGTATTCCTATGTTTGCATGATTTACTTTCAAAGCTAAGATGCTTCGTTCATTGATTACCTCCTCTGGTTTAAGTTCCTGTTCAGGAAAAAGATTCCCTTTAAATCCCCAAAGAAAAGACATTCCCATCTAATAATGATCTCTTTCAGTCGCCGAAAACACTCTTTTCAACCATCAACTCTTAACGGTTTTCCCTTCTCATTTTTCTCTAATAACTCTTTTACAGATATTTTGCTTTTATTTCCAATGTTCGAACTTCCATCCGCTCAAAAACACACACAAAGAATGCATTTTCCCAAAACCATTGTGTAAACAGTAACGTTAACTATCTATCACAACGGATTTAACTGCAGACGGATATATCGCTTATGTACACTGTATGCTGGCTGGAACACAGTTGATGACTACTATCATTCATAATTCATAACCAATTACGAAAGCCCTAGTATCATTAACTGTCGAGCTTGATACCAATCTCTTTGGGTGGTAGGGGGCTGATGTCTCCTCCCTCGTTAGAAGCATCAGCCCAAAATCGCAGACCAATTATACAAACAACATTTCCATCAATATGTGGTGGGACTTCTTCAAGCCTAAACACACAGAGTGATCCCCGGCTCATCCGCCTGCCATTAGCATCACAAAGAACCCTACTCCGAAATCCATTGTGCCGGCTGGAAGGCAGAAGTTTTTGTTATGATAATTCCTGGCACTGTCGCCAACGGTTTTCTGTATCTGTGACGATCTATCCACACAGATTTCCTTCCACTAAGATCAATGTTTGCTTTGGCGAAATACTTGTTACAGGCTCATTATTATGATCATCCAGGACGATGTCTGACTTTTGTGCGAGTCGGGGCTCTTCTGGAATTCTGAATGTCCCTGGGGAGTTCACTTTGTTTGGAGATTCGGTGGTTGGAATAGTTGTCGAATAAGCTCTCTGGGCAAACAGGCTCCACGCGCCCCCTGTGTGTGTGTGCTTGCTGCTGAGCCCATCAGGTTTGCGTCAGAACATGTTCTTTTGAGAGCCATTAAGGCGTGAGTCTTGAGTCGCGGCTGAGTGAGCCTTTGCTTGATGAAAGTAAACCTCCCCCCAACACAAGTTTGCTTCAAAAGATGCATGCGCCAATACATCGCAGAACATGGTGGCGAGGTGAGAAGCAATAGGGGGTGTTTGGGGTCCTGCAGCAATGGTCCAGAACAGATCCCGGGAAATTTTCGGACCAATGGAATAGCGACGGTCGGTTCGGTAGCCAAATTGAATTCATGTAGAACGTGGCTTATTCGTAATTTCTGAAAGTGAATCATCTGTCAAAGATTTAGACCGTAGTTGAAAATGTTTATCTGAAGAGAAAATATGTTTGTAAATTATATGAAAGAATAGAAAAAATGATTAAATAATTAAATTTAGGTTGCATAAATTTGAATAAATTTAAAATTGATGATATTCACTAAATAAAAGCATGAAAAGTTTTATTATTCTTATTAGATATTTTAAGATATTTAATATTAAATAAATTTTTCAATGAATCATTTGTAATCAAAGTTTAATTCGTTGTAATTCACATTGATTCAGATTTTCGGACCGATGGAATAGCGACGGTCGGTTCAGTAGCCAAATTGAATTCATGTAGAATGTGGGGTTATTCGTGATTTCTGAAAGTGTAAGTAATCTGTCACATATTTAGACCATCGTTGAAATGTTTAAGGATCTGAAAACGGAAATATGTTTGATAAATTATATAAAGAATAGAACAAAACAATGATTAAATAATTAATTTAGGTTGCTTAAATTTGAATAAATTTAAAATTGATGGTATTCACTAAATAAAAGAATGAAATTTTTTATTCTCCTTAAGATGCTTAGATGCTTGCAATTTTAAATATATTTTTAATGAATCATTTCTAAAGGTTTAATCCTTTGTAATTCACATTGATTCAGAGACATTAAAGATAGATATTATACAGGAAGAATATCTTTAAAATAATTTGTAAAAGAGATTTAAGCACAAAGTTGTGAATTTTTTCCCATAAACATTGTTTTATTAGCATAATATTTAAAAGAAATTCCGTAAAATAGGATACAATATTTTGACAATTATTAAATACTGAGTAAGATGCTGCTATATGAAAAAATTGCTACTCTTTTTTATCATAACATGGGTAAGAAGTTCAAAAATTGAATTCATGTAGAATGTGGGTTATTCGTAATTTCTGAAAGTGAATCATCTGTCGCATATTTAGACCATCGTTGAAATGTTTAAGGATCTGAAAGGGGAAATATGTTTGATAAATTATATAAAGAATGGATGGGAAAATTATTAAATAATTAAATAATTAGGTTGTTTAAATTTGAATAAATTTAAAATTGATGATATTCACTAAATAAAAGAATGAAATTTTTTATTCTCATTAAGATGCTTAAATGCTTTGCAATTTTAAATATATTTTTAATGAATCATTTCTAAAGGTTTAATCTTTTGTAATCCATATTGATTCAGAGACATGAAAAGTAGAGATTATACAGGAAGAACATGTTTAAAATAATTTATAAAGTGATTTAAACAAAAAAATACGAATTTTTCCCATAAAACATTGTTTTATTAACATATTATTTAAAAAACATTCCTGCAAGGCATGACACACATATTTTGCCAATATTAGATGCTGCATAAATTACCTAAATGAAAAAATTTTTTAATCTTTTATCTTAATATGGGTAGGAATTTCGAAAATATTGAGAATTTCCTGATCTGTGTTGAAGTATATTAATAGTTGCAAGAGCAATTAACTTTAAATAAAATTAGTAATTTAATATTTTTTTAAAGTTAAATTATGATCTAGTGTCCACGATTTTTTTGTGCTTAAATAGATAACCTATAATAATAACAACAATATATAATAGTAAACAATATTATTATAGATAATAAAATATTATAGATAAAAATATATTTTCTATCTATTATATTGGTATTGTATCATTGGTCGATCATAAGATATCAAAATATTAAAGAAATGAGCAACGTAAATAAGATGATCCTCTCACCCCTACTATTCAGACCCATTTAATAGAATTATTTATTTAAGAAATTACTAACTTATAATATTTTAAATATAATTTTTGAAATTATATACTTCAATCACAAATATATAGCGTTAAAAATTTAATTTCTTATGAACTTCACATTTAAATGTGAATTAATTTAATAATTCTCATTTCCATTCATTCATTATTATTTAGTTAATTTAATACGAAAAGGAATTAAATACGAAATTACAACTAAGCAATTAAGAACTTACTAACTTTAAATTTTTTTTTTTAATATAATTTTGAAATTATAATAAAAAATCACAGATATATAGAGTAATATCACAGATATATAGATATAATTAATCACAGATATATAGAGTTAAAAATTTAATTTTTTATGGACTTCGCATTTAAATGTTTCCACATTTAAATATAAGTTAATTGATAATTAACATTTAAATACTTTAATAATTCCCACAGAAATATTTTAATTATTCACAATTACATGTTAAATGCTATTATTAAGTTAAATAGCTTAATACGAAAATGAATTAAATACAAAATTACAATTAAGCAATTATGAACTTTAAATTTTTTAAATATAATATTGAAATTATATACTTAATCACAAATATATAGTGTTAAAAATGTAATTTCTTATGTACTTCACATTTAAATGTCTCCACATTTAATTACGAATTAATTTAATAATTCACATTTAAATACTTTAATAATTCACATTTTCATTCACATTTAAATGTTAAATGTTATTATAAAGTAAATTAATTTAGTAGCAAATAGTATGGAAATAATGATTTATTTTATGTAAATGATATGAAAATAATGATATATTTTACTTAATATGATGTAAATAGTATGAAAATAACAATTTATTTTTTTAATCTGATGTAAATAGTATGAAAAATAATGATTATTTACTAAATAAGATGTGAAATAATATTTGATGATTTATTTTGCTGAATAAAAGGAATTGTAATGATAATGAAGGGAATTTAATCTTCAAATATTTCAAAAAAATTTTTTTTGAAAATACAGTTACAATATCTTTTTTTTTTTTTTTTTAAATCAACTTAAGTAAATTAATGTTAAATAAATTCAAGAAATCTTCATATTCTTAAAAACAATAATTTCTTTTATTAAATAAAAACAATTTTTTTTTTTTCAAAAAAAAAAAAAAAAAAAAAAAAAAAATGGGAATGAATTTAAAACAATACCATTACTTCTTGTTGCATTAACTAAAATAATAAAAAATAAATAAAAACGCCATATATATGTGATATTTTTTGTTTTATTCAAAAATCAAGTCAAGAAAAAAATTTGTGATGTTTTTTAACTCAACTCAATGAATTTTTAATTTTATGCGTGAGGTCTTTTATTTGTTAACGAGCTTGAAAATATTTGAAAAGACAAAAGTTGCACATATAAAAAAAAAAAATACTTTTTTTTTTTTTTTTTTTTTTTTTTTTAAAAAAGAAACAGTAACGCATTGTCTTAAATTTTATTGCTTCTAATATAAGATTTTCTTCCTTAAATCTCAGCTCTACTGTTAAAGTCATGTAAAATATATGAGTGAAAAAAAATGAATAATTAATTTTTTTATGAAGAAAGTGATTGTGACCATCACTGTTGGAAAAAATGAGTTTTTTGCTGCATAAGATGTCCCTAAAGCTATATTGCTACGCGCATCGCGGAGTAAATTCAAAAACAAACAGAGGACAGATAGTAAATTAGCATTTTCAACGGCCTTTGTTGCTTTAAAAACTAGATATAGAAAAATGTTGGAAAAAAAAATAGTCTCCAGTAAACGGCGTAACGAACATTACACAGTCCAGTAATTTCCGGAAAAATTAGCTTTGGTATATAATTGCCATGCATGTCAAGAGCAATAATTCTTGCCATGTTTGTTTAGAAAAAGAAAATGACGGGAAAAAATATTTTTCATCAAGTTTTTATAATGAAAAAAGCGTATTATTTCATTGCAAAATTATAACGATCTTAAGTAAGCACGCTATCCTTTAATTTTTTGAAAGTTTTTTTTTGTATAAAGATTATTTTGGAAGAGAAATAAAAGCATAAGGTGATAGTTTTTGCACGATTTTTTTTCCTTGGAAAAATTTATAAAATGTATTTTGTTTTTGTCAGAAAATGTTTTTGGACACCTGAAATGTTTATTAGAGCGTATAAAAATAATATTTTTTACATAATTTTTTTGTAAACTAGCGACATCAGTAATAAAAATACTCTAACAAATCTTCATTTGGTAACTAATTTTTTTACATCATTTTGGAAAAGAATTTCATATTATGTTGTATTTTACTTTACTTCCTGACTTTTTTTCTAAGAAGTACTCGTATTAAATTAATTAAATTATTTAGTACTTTAAATATTTTTTAATAATTTAAATGCTAAACAAACCGGGTGAGAATGGAATGGTAGAAAGTGTATCAGGTTTGCTGTCATGAGTAGATGAGTTCGAAACCTGATAAGTCAAGCTGTACCGTACGCATTACTGTTTGCAATGATGTGTGGATGGCTGGAGAAAAATGAGTGAATTGAATTTTGTTAATATTTTAAAAATAAACAAACTATTTTCATGGAGATTTTGTCAATGAATTTATACTTGATATAAATAAAAAAAAAATTATTTTACTTTTAAATAAATATGCTTATTTTTCATTTCTATAAACATCTAGATTATTTATTGTAATATAAAGTATTTTGTATGTTGTACCTTTAATTTCGTCCCAAAAATAATATTTACAGTTGTATCTTACTCTTTTAATTTTTATTTATACTTCAATTGTAGTTTAATGTCCAATTTGTGATTTTTTTAACATTTTAACTGACTCATAAAATAAGGCATTTTTTTTTTTTCTTCCAAATATAGTCCAAGGAAACTAAATGGTTTAACACACCTGATTTAATGTTTTATAAAAAGTTTCTTTTGTCAATATTTTCTGTAAAACTAATCGATTGCTTTTTCACCTTTCCAACAAGACAAATATTTAATTTTAAATTTCCGTATGAATTAAAATCCATTTTTAATAAAAAATCATTGCTCTGAAAATAAAGTAAAGTATATTTTTAAGAAAAAGTGCGTGTTTGCGAAATTCTATGTATTATATATATATCCACTTTGGTCTTATCAAGAGAATCTACCTCCTTGCATTCTTCCAATATTTTTTTTATTTGTAAACATTTCCAAAATTACACCACATAGAAAATGTTAGGCAGTGGGGCCTCTACTGACAATTAAAGCTTAATTATGGAACAAGCTTACACTATCGAGCAATGTGTAACATTTCATTCTGAACTTACAGTTACCATAATAGAAAGACGCTAGAAATTTGCATAAAAATACTTTTTGCCTGAAGCAGAAAGATACAACAACTTAATTGCCGGTGACTAAAGACATCAATGATGGATAAAAACATTATCTATCATTGATGTCTATCAATGATAAAGATGGCTATGTACATCTATGTATCATTGATGTCTATGAACGAAAAAATGTCTATATACATTTATGTATCATTGATGTCTATGTACGAAAGTTCTAATTGCCCTTCTTTTCTACAGCGACGTATTCTATTTTACAACAAAGAAATTTCCAAAGAAGTAAAATAAAATGATCGATCATATTGCAAATGAAGGAATTTATTTATTCAAATTTTGGTTGATAACACGATATGAAGGGGTTTTTCTGAATTTCTAAATCTTTTTCGTACTTATTTTTTAGAATCATCTGAAAGTTTCAGAATTCTAAATATATAATTATAGAATAGAAAACTTGAAAATGGTTTTAAAAGAAATTTCAAATTAGTTGCCTGTGATTAGATCCGAATATTATAAAACTCAGGTATACGGGTTGGTATATTGGGCACATGTATATTCTTTCTTCTTTATACAAGGATAGACGGGTATCCGGGTATCTCTGTCCGTATACCCTTGTATCTCAATTCGTGCATAGGGGTCCAAAACTCTGCCCGGAATAATTACTTTAATAATGAATAACTTTGTGGCGTTTCTCTTTTCATATTTTGATAGCATAAAAAAAACTCTAAATGGTAAAAAATGTCGCAATAAAATATTTTGATTATATTTTTCTACATGAGTTATCCCCGAAGTTTGGACGAAATCGGCCTACCCATTTGACAAAAAAATTGTGTTAACAAATTTGGTTACGACAACTACAGCGACTATGTTTTTACAGCCCATAAAGATCCGACATGTTCAGCTTATTGTAATTTCCTACATAAAGCGTACTTGTTATTGTGATTCGAAATTGAATGTAACGGATGTCTATCCTGTATAACTCCGTGTAACAAGTATAAATGTAGCCGTATTTAAACATGTTTAAACACACTTTTCCTAGATACATGGATATTCATGTTTATGGCTATCCCTGTTTGAAAGACTCTTAACAAGTAAATCAACCTATTGCAGCTCTTATCTTAAAAGGGCAGTTGTAGCCTCTATTTCGTTTGTTTAAATTGTTTATTTAAAGTAAAGTATGCATGGTTAACAAGATGGTTCAGCTTATTACATGGCGTTTCGACATTGGAAAATGAAAAACCGAGATACTTCAAATCATTATTAAAATTTTAAAGCAGAATTGATCTTGATATCGCTTTGAAGTTGTCAGTAAGCTAAAAATATTATCGGAACAATTTCAATAATGAAAAAAAAAGAGAAATAATTACCGAAATATTCACTACTCTCATTCATTAGAACTATCATTCACTGAAGCATTTGAACGTAACATAGCACTGAATATTGTAACATGGTACTGCATAATATCATCCACTGATGCATTTCATTAAACCGGGTTGGCGAGCAAGCCAGTCGGAAAGAAGACTAATTTTAAATTTATAACTTTTCAATGAGCAATTGCATTTTTATTAAAATACTATTAAACAACTATGCATTACGAAGAGAAATATTTTTTTCAAAATGTTCTTAAAAAATCTTAACACCAGATTTACTCAGAACTCTCAATACAACCCACAAAGTCCCAAATTTTTTAGAGGCGGACATCCATAGATTTAACCATAGACCAATACAAGAAGTATGCTGTGAAGCATTTGTATAACATTTCCTTTTCTACCTCCATCAAGTGTACTACGACAATGGAATGTCCGATGGAATTGGGAGGAGGGGGTTACTTTGGGCACTGACGCATTTGATTAAGCAGATCGGAGAGAATCAGTCGGAAAGTAGTCTAATTTTTAAACGTATAACTTTTTCATTGAACAATTGTATTTGTATTAAAATACTTCTAAACAATTATGCATTATGCATAGAAATTTTTTTTCATAATGTTCTTAAGAATTGTACACGCAGATTCGAAATATTCGCTCAGATCACACAATACAACCCACAATGTCCCAAATGAACTATCATCACATTTCAATGACCTAGTTCGCTATTCAACTTTTGAGAGATTAAACAATTCATCTGCATAATTTTTAGAGGCGGACATCCATAGATTTAACCCTGTACCAATACAAGAAGTATATGCTGAAGCATATGTATAACATTTTCTTTGTCTTCTTCCTACCTCCACCAAGTGTACCACGACAGTGGAATGTCCGAAGGAATTGGGAGAGAAGGCAAGATTATCGGAACAATTTCTATGGTGAAAAGTAAAGAAAATAATTGCCGACCCATTTACTACCCTCATTCATTAGAACTACCATTCACTGAAGTATTTGAACGTAACATAGTACTGCATAATGTCATCATTCACTGACACATTTGATTAAATAAGGCTGGCGAGTAAATTAATTTTAAAAGGAGACTACTAATTTTTAAATTTATAGCTTTTCATTGGGAGATATTTGTATTAAAATACTTCTAAACAATTATGCGTATTAGAATAGGACATTAAGAATTATTAATAGACATTAAGACATTACATTCTTAAGAATCTTATGCCAGATTCACTCGGAACTCATAATACTACAACCCACAATGTCCCAAATGAACTAGCATCACATTTCAATGACCTAGTTCACTGAATCGCCTAGTTCAATAACTATTTTTAACTTTTGAAGATTAAACAATTCATCTGCATCATTTTTAGAGGCGGACATCCATAGATTTAACCATGGACCAATACAAGAAGTTTATGCTGAAGCATTTGTATAACATTTTCTTTGTCTTCTTTCCTACCTCCACCAAAGCATTTGTACCACGACAGTGGAATGTCCGAAGGAATTGCGAAAGAAGAGAGAATCCGAAGGAATTAAAGCATTTGTATAACATTTCCAGTTGCTTTGAGCAACAAGGACATTTGATTAAGCATTACGGGCAGGGAAGAATTCTAGTCTTAAGAAAGAAGACTAATTTTAAATTTATAACTACTCTTCAATGAGCAATTGCATTTTTATTAAAATACTTCTGAATTATGCATTTTGAATAAGACATTAAGAATTATTAATCAGACATTACGGACCTTAAGACATTCTATTCTTAAGGATCTTAGACCAGATTCACTTGAACTCGCAATAGAACCCACAACGTCCCAAATGAACCAGCATCACATTTCAATGACCTAGTTCGCTGTTCAACTTTTGAAGATTAAACCATTCTCATCATACATTCATCTGCATTCATTTTAGAGACGGACATCCATAGATTTAACCATAGACCAATACGAGAAGTAATATGCTGAAGCATTTGTATAACATTTCCTTTGTCTTCTTTTCTACTTCCATCAAGTGTACCACGACAGTGGAATGCATTATAAAGAGGAAAATGTTTCCAAAATGTTCTTAAAAATCTTAATACCAGATTCACCCAGAATACAACCCACAAAGTTCCAAATGAACTAGCATCACATTTCAATGACTTAGTTCAATTAAACTGCATAATATTTAGAGGTGCACATCCATAAATTTAACCATGGACCAATACAAGAAGTATATGCTGAAGCATTTGTACAATATTTCCTTTGTCGTCTTTCCTACCTCCATCAAGTGTACCACGACAGTGAAATGTCCGAAGGAATTGCGAGAGAAGAGAGATCCGAAGGAATTGAAGCATTTGTATAACATTTCCCGTTGCTTTGAGCAACAAGGACATTTAATTAAGCAGGGTAGGAGGGAATCAGTCTGAAAGAAGACTAATTTTAAATTTATAACTTTTCAATGAGCAATTGCATTTTTATTAAAATATTTCTAAATTATGCATTTTGAACAGGACATTAAGAATTATTAATAGTTGTTAAGGACATTAAGAATTATTAATAGTTGTTAAGAACATTAAGACATTACATTCTTAAGAATTTTACACCAGATTCACTCAGAACCCACAATGTCCCAAATGAACTAGCATCACATTTCAATGACCTAGTTCGCTGAATCGGTTCAATGATTATTTTCAACTTTTGAAGATTAAACAATTCATCTGTATATTTTTAGGACATAAAAAACTCAACCATAGATTTAACATGGACCAATACAAGAAGTAGTATGCTGAAGCATTTGACATTTCCTTTGTTTTCTTTCCTAAGGGGTTGCTTTGGACAAGATTATGGTAACAATTTTAATGGTGAAAGGAAAAGGTAAATTATTACCGTAAAATTATTAGAACTATCATTCACTGAAGCATTTATCATCATTCACTGAAGCATTTATCATCATTCACTAAAGCATTTATCATCATTTAGAACTTTGAACTCATTCACTGAACATTGCATTTATCATCATTCACTGAATTTGATTAAACATTTGTTGAACTTTTTTAAATTTATAACTTTTTAATAAGCACTTTTTATTAAAATACTTATAAATAATTTTTGAACATTACAAGGCATTAAATTCTTAAGGATACTGCATATTTCCAAATCATCATTTCAATGACCTAGTTCACGCATTTTTAGATTAAATAACCATGGACCGTTATATGTTGAAACATTTGTATAACATTTTCGCTAAATTCTTTTCCTACCTCCATCAAGTACCACGACAGTGGAATGTCCGAATGTATTGGGAGAGAAGGGTTGCTTTGGGCAATTTTTAAATTTAGTAGGAAAGAAGACTTTTCAAATTCAAGCTTTTTAATTGCATTTTTATTAAAATACTTATAAATAATTATGCATTATGAATAGACATTAAGGACATTAAGGCATTAAATTCTTATGGATCTTACACCAGATTCACTCGGAACTCACAATACAACCCACAATGTCCCCAAATGAACTAGCATCACATTTCAATGACCTAGTTCGCTGTTCATCTAAGATTAAAAAATTCATCTGCATAATTTTTAGAAGCTGACATCCATAGATTTAACCATGGACCGATACAGAAGTAGTATGTTGAAACATTTGTATAACATTTCCCTTTGTCTTTTTCTACCTCCATCAAGTGTACCTCGACAGTGGAATGTCCGAATATATTGGGAGAGGAGGGGTTGCTTTTGGACAAGATTATGGGAACAATTTCATTAAGAAAAAGAAGAAGAAAATCAGTCGGAAATTTTCTACCCTCATTCATTAGAACTATCATTCACTGGAGCATTTATCATCATTCACTATAGCATTTTAATTAACATTGCACTGAACATTCATAGTACTGTATATTATCATCATTCACTGAATTTGATTAAACAAGGTTGAAGGCAAAATCAGTTGGAAGAAGATTAATTTTTAAATTTATAACTTTTCATTGAGCAGAATTTTATTAAAATACTTCTAACAATTATTTATTATGAACAGGGTTTTTTTTTTTTTTTTTTTTTGCAAAATGTTCTTATGAATCTTACTGTGAACTCACAATACAGCCCACAATGTCCCAAATGAACCAGCATCACATTTCAATGACCTAGTTCGCTGTTAAACTTTTGAAGATTAAACCATTCTCATTCATCATCTGCATACATTTTAGAGGCGGACATCCATAACCATAGATTTAACCATGGACCGACCAATACAAGAAGTAGTATGCTGAAGCATTTTTGTATAACATTTCCTTTGTCTTCTTTCCTACCTCCATCAAGTGTACCACGACAGTGGAGTAATCGAAAGGAATTGGGAGAGAAGGGGTTGCTTTTTTTTGGGCAACGAGGACACTTTGGTGTTCAGGTCGTTTTCGCGTCGACCCTCAGAGGCGAAAGGAGACAAGCTCTTATCTTTTTCGCTCTCCTTTGTGAAGTGTGAGCTGCAGGAAAAGGACCTCAGAAATACTGTCTGCAAAGGGTGGAATGTTTTTCAAGAGACAGATTTTCCTCGTGGCAGGAGGCAAGCGGAAAATTGCATTTGAATTCTTTTATTCTCTTTCTTTCTTGGTCGGTGTTGTTGTTGTTGTGTTAAGAAATTGGCGGAGAAAAATTTGGGAAAGCGTTTTTTTGAAAATATTACAAGGATGACTCTTTAGAAATTAAGAGTCTTGCAATACATTGAAATAAAACATGTTTTTAAAAAGAAAGAAGAGAGTCAAGTATTAAAAAATACTTTTTCGGGGCTTAGAACTTATAATCTCGCCAAATAAAATTCGATAAATGATTATCGTTACAAAATTGTTATCGTATACTATTATTACAAAATTGGTACTTTATATAATTTAAATAATATATTTCACAAATAAGGTAAAACGCTCAGGCAAACATGTGAGAAATGAAGTCGAAAAGACAAAGTTTCAGAAATGAGACTTGATGTTGATTGTAAAAATGTATGCCCAATAGAACTGCTAAGAATCTTCTAGGATTCAAGGAGGATATTAGCCGTGAACATAACGATCATATGGAAATATCAGGCTTAAAACTGTTTAACAAAATGCTTACGATATAATTTTTTTACAGAATTAACCATTATTTTGCTTTATATTAAGTATTTGTCGGTGTAAATATAGCAAAATTTCTATCTAAAATACATTTGCGAGGCATCTTAGAAACATGTCATATAATAGAAATTTTATTTCAGGAATATTATTCTAGAGGCTTCAAAAAACTACAATCATTTTCCTTGACAATTTATTGGTTGTGATACATCATATGGAAATATGAAGTATAAAAATGTTTAATAAAATACTTGCGTTATCATTATTTTTAAATAATTAATCCCTATTTTGCCTCATAGGAAGTATGTGTCGATGTAAATATAACAAAATTGCTATCTAAAATATGCTTACGCGGCATCTTAGAAACATGTCATATATCAGCAATTTTATGTGATGTATTAATGCCAAACATTTCAGATTATTTTTTGACCTTGATATCCTAGTTTATTTAAAATTAAAATAATATATCTAAAAATAAGAACTACTGTAAGCTTAAGAGTTATCTAGGGTAAATTAAGTTTTTGTTTAAAACTTAATTTATGATTAATTAATGACGCTTTTCATTATTATTTATACTGGTTAATTAATGACGCTTTCATTATTACCAAAATACGGTATATAACATATCGCTAAGAGAAAAGTGTCTTTTTTGTACAATATTATTTTTTTTTTTCATTTCTCATCAAGTATCAAAATTATTAAAAACTTAGTATTAAATTAATTAAATTATTAAATTATTATTCCCTAAAGTGTAGGTGCTCCTTTGGTGGAATCAATGCAACTTCAAACAACATTAAAATTGCACCGATGCCTTTAACTAGACGTCGTAGCCTGTAGACCTCGTTGTATATCATACCACGATTGCGGCACTAATTGTTCTGGTTCTAATGAATTTATTGCCTATAATAATGACTCTCGTACTAGTTGTTACAAGTTTACAGTGGAGAAAGATTTGTTAAGATACTCGCTCATACATAAGATGTAAAAGCAAAACTAGATTTTTCGGACAAAGACTATTCTTCAGTATGCGCAATATATAATGTCTATTTGATCCTATGATTCCTAGTTAATAAATATACACAATTGGGGCAAAGACTTTAATCTCATAAATAAATGTATAGGATCAACTGAGTATTCGAAACTTTCAATCATTATTATTAAATTGACCAATATTGTCAGCCAATCAATCTTAGGTTAAATGTTACATTTGTTTCTACCTATTTTCACGTTGCTAACAAGATATTGATATTTTACATGTTGCATCAAGATAGCTGATAAGATTTACATTTTCCCAACTATTTAAACAGCTCTGTTAAGTTATCACGATCTAACAAGTACCACGAATTACTATATTATTTACCAAAGCATGGTCCGATGCACTTATCAATCACTTTAAAATGTATTTCTTTTGATTGGCACTTCAAACATATATATCTATATATATAATGAGGAACCCAAACTATGGCATATGCTTTTTTACAATTTTTCCTTAATATCTTGGAGCTTGTTAGCCGATTTACAAAGATGCATGTTTTTACCATGAAAGAAACTACCTGTAATAGGATAAGCACTTCCCGGCCTATTTGTTTATCGTGTTACTTTTGGTTTGGTTCAGCCAGCAAGTCGGGATTAAAATTAAACCCTTTTTGTTCAGAAACTTAGCACATTTATCAACACTAATACTCATTCAACCACTTTAAGTGGTAGGTCGTAGTCTAATAGGACCGTAGAGCGTTGGGCGCAGAGCTGACAATCCTACCCCGTAAAACGAAAACTTCTACTGTTTCAAAATCTGCCAGTTTGCTACTGTGCCAATGAAGAAGAAGACGTATATACACTGAAGTGACAAAAGTCATGGGATACCTCTTAATATCGTGTGGCCCTCCTTTCGCCCGGCGAAGTGCAGCAACTCGACGTGGCATGGACTCAACAAGTCGTTGGAAGTCTTCTGCAGGAATATTGAGCCATGCTGTCTCGATAAACGTCCATAATTGTGAAAACGTTGATGGTGCAGGATTTTGGGCACGAACAGACCTCTCGATGATGTCCCATAAATGCTCGATGGGATTCATGTCGGGCGATCTAGGTGGCCAGATCATTCGTTGGAATTGTCCAGAATGTTCTTCAAACCAATCGCGAACAGTTGTGGCCCGGTGACATGGCGCATTGTCATCCATAAAAATCGACGTTGTTTGGGTACATGAAGTCCATGAATGGCTGCAAGTGATCTCAAGTAGCTGAACATAAACATTTCCAGTCAATGTTCGGTGCAGTCGCACCAGAGGACCAAGTCCATGCCATGAAAAAACAGCCCACACCATTACGGAGCCACCACCAGCTTGAACAGTGCCTTGCTGACAGTTTGGGTCCATGGCTTCGTGGGGTCTGCGCCACACTCGAACCCTACCATCAGCTCTTACCAACTGAAATCGTGACTCATCGGACCAGGCCACGGTTTTCCAGTCATCTAGGGACCAACCGATATGCTCACGTGCCCACGAGTCGCTGCAAGCGATGTCGTTCTGTCAGTAAAGGCACTCGAGTCGGTCTTCTGCTGGAATAGGCCAAGAAAGCCAAATTTCTCCGCACAGTTTTAACAGACAAGTCCCTTGTACGTCCCACATTGATTTCTGCGGTTATTTGACGCAGTGTTGCTTGTCTGTTAGAATTTACGACTCTTTGCAGACGTCGCCGGTCTCGGTCGTTAAGTGCAGGCGGTCGACCACTGCGCTGTCCATGGTGGGATGTTATGCCTGAAATTTCATACTCTCGGCACACTCTTGACACAGTGGATCTGGGAATGTTGAATTCCCTAACGATTTCCGAAATGGCAGGACCCATGCGTCTAGCTCCAACTAACATTCCGCGTTCAAAGTCTGTTAATTCCCGTCGTGCGGTCATCATCAAGTCAAAACCTCTTCACATGAATAACTTGAACAGAAATGAAAGCTCTGCGAAAGCACTGCGCATTTATACCTGTTCTACGCGATGCTACTGCCATCTGAAAATTTGCATATTGCTATCCCATGACTTTTGTCACTTCAGTGTATATATCGAATTATACAAGATGTGAAATTAATAAACGCACAACTAACTGTCAAATAGTTATTAAAAATATCAACAAACGTTTAATAAAACTGAATGTATCAGTGAATGTTAATCAGATAAATTTACGATAGGATAAAAAAAAAAAACATCATTGTTGTTTAGACATTAGTTTAGCAAAAAAGATTGAGTTCTAAAAAAAAAAAAGGTAAAATAATTTTTGTACTATAAACTGCCTCTACATTCGATATACAATGATTGAAAATACCCAATAATTTGTTTGCGGGGATGCATAATAGAAGGAAAATAATAAAGGGAATTTCGGTAAGGATGTGTTTTGATATGTTGCAAAAATTCTCCTGTAGCTGAAAGCATCTATTTTAAATTTTTATAATTTTTAAATTTCGCTGATCAATGATTGAAACTTTTTTATTGTATCTCAAAAAGCTCAACCAAGGTTCATACAGTTCTGCACAGCTGTTTAGTCGCCGTGATCAATCAAAGTGTCATAGATATATTTCCATATTGCATTGACACTAACCACTACTTGTCAAAGTGTGATGACAGCCATTTTATATCGAGGATTTTTCTATTTTCGTAAATCATATTCGTTGATATTCATCATATTCAAATTCGTTGATATTCATTTTCAGCTATTCTATGAATATTCAGGACACGTCAGGACGGATTGATTATGTTTCTGATACTTTTTCGTCCAACATTATCAAAGACAACCCTAAAATAGCGATGATTATTTTTCAATCTCGAATTTATAAGTTATCATCATTTATAACTCTACTCTATCCAATTCGTTACCATTATTCTAATTTTTTTAATTTAGTTCAAAGGTTCAACCAAGGTTATCAACCAAGGTTCACAGAGTTCTACACAACTGTTTAGTCATCGTGATCAATCAAAGTACCATTGGTTATTTTTCCATATTGCATCGACACGAACCATTGCTTGTCGAAGTGTGATGATAGTATCTATCGATGCGTTTTTCTATCTTCCTAAACCACAGTCGATATTCATTTTTCAGCTCATCTGTGAAAATATATTCAGAACTTCGTTATACAAATTGATTATGTTTCTGATATATTTTTGTCTAAAATTTTGGTAAGGACTTGATGACGTTTGCGATACACTACAAAAAAAAGATCTTGTAGTTGAAAGCATCTCTTTTAATTTTTATAATGTTTAAATTTTGACATCAATGATTAATTTTTTTTTTAAATTTAACTGAAAAAACTCAACCAAAGTTCATAGAGTTCTACGAAACTGTTTAGTCAATGTGATCAATCAAAGTGCCATAGATATTTTTCCACATTGCATCGACACCCACTACTACTTGTCGAAGTATGGTGACAGCCATTTTCGCAGCTATATATCGAGGCGTTTTCTATTTTCATAAACGACAGTTGATATTCATTTTTCAGCTGATTTGTGAATATATATTCAGGACATCTGATTGATTATGTTTAGTATAAGTACAGTAAAGGTTACAGGTTAGTACAGGATAATTAGGATAGTTAGTATAGTACAGAATAATTACGATAGTTAGTACAGGATAGTTAGTTAGATACAGGTTAGTACAGGACCTCTTAGATAGTTTATGTTCAGGACCTCTAATTGATTGTTTTTGATGTTTTTTCGTCTAACATTATCAAAATAAACCTTAAATAGTCGACGATTTTTATTCAGTCTCGAACTTAAAAGTTAACACCATATGCAACTCTACTTTATTTTGTTAGTGTTAATCCTTTCCAAAGAGTTATTTTTGTTTCCTAACACCTTAAACTTTCCTATCAGAATTCCTGCATCTAAAGTGGATGTGTTCTCATAGCTGGGAATCAATGTGACAAGGGCTTGCCCCAGAACAAAAACCGGTTAAGTCTCTCTCAAAGCGACATTGCGACCGCACAAAAAGTAGGTCTAACTGCCCGTTTCCAAAGTGGGAGAAGAAAATACAGCCAAACAGAACCAAGGTTCATAGAGTTCACTTCCATTGAAGTCTGCGTGTCCCCTTATTCTACTTCTACGTTAGAAGCCATGCCTTTTTTTTATTTTTATTATTATTATTATCACTGTTATTATTTATTCTTTTTCTTCACATGAAGTGGCCTCCCCCCCAACTTTATTCTGGCTAGTTTTCTTCTTCCTGTGTGTTTGGCTCGCTGGGTGCCTCTCTGCTACGTGACTCGCATCGCCAAGAGCTTTCAATGAGTCTTGAAGCCAGGGGAGTGGTGCACAGAATTTCAGGTTTATCTCGCCGTTGGCTGTGAAAAAAAGGGGATTTTAAATTTTATTACAACCGAAAAATAAAGATGAAAGTTCGTAGGAAATTGGGACGCCTACATCTTGTATAAGGTAGTCACTCTGTTGGAAGGTTTGGTGGATAGAGTGATGAAGTGCTTTGACGTAAGCTGGTAAAGATTAATGTGATGAAATTCCTGTCTGTCCCTAGATCAAATTTAAATTTTGACATTCAATGAAGTAATTTCTTTAAAATTGAGCATGATTTCGCTATTCCAAAAGCTTTCAGTGAGCAAGAGTTAATCTCAGAGTTAATCCGCTAAATTTTATATGTTAGCTGAGAAAAAGGGATTTTAAAATTCTATAACTGAAAAATAAAGATGAAAGTTCGTAGTAAATTGGGACTCCTACATCTTGTAAGGTAGTCACTCAGTTAAAAGGTTTGGTGATGAAGTGCTTTGACGTAAGCAAATTATGACTGGTAAAGATTAATGTGATGAAATTCCTGTCTGTCCCTAGATTCAAATTTAAATTTTGACAAGCTTATTGACATTCAGTGAGTGGACTTCTTTAATATTGAGCATGATTTCAATATTCCAAAAGCTTTCAGTGAGCATGACTTCAATATTCCAAAAGCTTTCAGTGAGCATAATTTCAATATTCCAAAAGCTTTCAGTGAGCATGATTTTAATATTCCAAAAGCTTTCAGTGAGCATGATTTCAATATTCCAAAAGCTTTCAGTGGGCATGATTTTAATATTCCAAAAGCTTTCAGTGAGCATGATTTCAATATTCCAAAAGCTTTCAGTGAGCATGATTTCAATATTCCAAAAGCTTTCAGTGAGCATGATTTCCATATTCCTAAAGTTTTCAGTGAGCATTATTCCAAAAGCTTTCAGTGAGCATGAGTTAACAATCTCAGAGTTAATCCGCTAAATTTTATATGTTAGTTGTGAAAAAGGGGATTTAAAATTTTTACAACCAAAAATCAAGATGAAAGTTCGTAGGAAATTGGGATGTCTACATCTTGTAAGGTAGTCACTCGGTTAGAAGGTTTGGTGATGAAGTTTGACGTAAACAAATTGAAACTGGTAAAGATTAATGTGATGAAATTCTTGTCTGTCCCTAGCTCCAAATTTAAATTTTGACATTCAGTGAATGAATTTCCTTAAAATCGAGCATGATTTTAATTATTCCAAAAGCTTTCAGTGACCATGAGTTACTAATCTCAGAATTAATCTGCAAAATTTTATATGTTAGCTGTGAAAAAAGGGATTTTAAATTTTATTACAATTGAAAAATAAGATGAAAGTTCGTAGGAAATTGGGACGCCTACATTTTGTATAAGGTAGTCACTCAGTTAGAAGATTTGGTGGATAGAGTGTTGAAGTGCTTTTGACGTAAGCACATTATGACTGGTAAAGATTAATGTGATGAAATTCTTGTCTGACCCTAGATCCAAATTTAAATTTTGATATCTTATTGACATTCAGTGAAGAGATTTTAAAATTGAGCAGGTTTCCAGACTGCTTTCAGTGCATGAGTTAATAATCTCAGAGTTAATCCGCTAACACATAAAAATTTATTCAATATTTATCATGCGTTTTTTTATGTAGCGTAACTATCTTTTTCCGGCATTTGGGAAAGATAGTTATGCTAAATATAAAAACGCATAAAAAAACATATCCGTCGATATATCTTCGTTAATAATATGCATTATTAGTAATGTGCTTTAAAATAACATATATTCGTTAAAATATAAGTGAATAATATTGTTTGAGATAAAAATTTGTAAATAGGAAGTAAAATCAGTTAAGCTTAGATGCTAAAAATTATCAAAATAGCAACGTCTCTTTTGTTGACAACAAGTGGCAATGGTTAGATTATTTTGTTGTTGTTGTTGTTTGTTTTTGTAGCTCTACGGTCATTTTGTGCACACTTTATGTTAATTAGACCTACAGTTTAACGTGCGCAATGATAAATTAACTTGAAAATACTGATTGCAATGCTAATTTTATAAATTGCTTTCAAAAGGTTTTTACTTTTTTGTTTATTTATATATTTTTTTCACACTGTTGGTAATTATTTTAAATTATGCATCATCTACCAAATATCTGAAATCTCCTAATTTAACACCAATCATCCAAAATAAAAAAATTTTCTTACGTTCAATTTCAATATAATAATATTTACAAAAATATCAAATAGTGGTATCTATCTATATATATAGCCAATATAAAGTATTCTATCAGTTCAGAAACTAGCATCTATAATTTGCCGCCGAACTTCTGAAAAAGCTTCGAAAAAGAACGAATTCTAAAACTTCGAACTCGACAAATGACAGTAAACAGCTCTCCTGTGGGTACGTTTATTATATCTTCAGGACTGAAACTCGCCACATAGCATTTGAATTTGCGACTAAAGATACTTTTCTTAAATATGTTGCCTTTGTTCTTATCAAAATGTACATCAATATCTATAAAATTTGGCTATTTTTTTCTTTCACAACTATTCCAGAAGAATTATCCCGTAATGTATATGTTCTTAAATATGTTGTTTTAAATATGTTCCAAATTGCAGTTGCACAAGGAAACAATGCAGAAACGGCAAATTAAGTAAAGTAATCAACAAGCTCATTATGAAGTATATATTTACATTATAAAGTAGTATATTAGTAGTAAGTATTACATTAAAACCCATATATATATTTACATCATAATATGACTAGAGGATTCATACACCTGTATTAAAACGAATTAGAAAAATTATGTGATACCACACGGGTTCATGGACATGGTTTAGATGTTCTGTCTACCAAGTGGGATAAGAAACAACAATATACAGAAAAATTATACATAAATATCTATAACATCTAACTATTTTTTATTTCACAACTATTCCAGAAGAATTATCCCGTAATATATAAAGTTGTCCCATTGCATCTTTTTATATACTTTCCAACAAATTTTTGAACCAAATGCTGACTTCAAACACCATCCTCATTGATGAAAAAGGCAAAAAAGACTGAACAAAAAGAATGTTTTTGTTTGGTTATTCTATGGTCATTTTATGCACATTTTGTTTGTGTCTAATTATATGCGTGTGGTGTTTGTGCCTGTGTCAATAAAGCCTAAATATACTTTTGTAAAGTACCTTTAGGCTTTATTGACACACAAAAACTGTGAGTTATCAAACCCATACCTCAAGTATCTCCACCTTTCCACACCCACTGATTGCCCAACCTGCATACCACTGATTAATTTGGTTTGTCGCTCTACCGTCATCTTGTGCACACGAGGGCTAATTAAATCGGGACCTACACTTTAACGTAGATTTCGAACCACCAACAAACATCCATGCCACCATACAGGATTCGGACCTGAAGCCTGTGGAAAATAGGAAGGAGTAAAAAAGATTTCGCAGTGAACATTAAGTTAACGCATGAATATCGTATTGTTAAATAATAGTCTTCAGACAGATATATTTAATATTGAAATGAGATTGTTTTTCTTTAATCAGAATATGTAACTTATTACAATATTATTTAGCTTATATTCAATCGCTTATGGATTAAAATCCATCAATTTATTATTTTTTTAAGTATTTATTATTAGTTCTCAAGTAGCAAAACCCCAACGTTCCATAGACGGGGTCTGTTGGCGAGCGATTTGGCGCTCTTGAGCAACCCTACGCCTGAGGGCTGATCCATGCACAAGTAACCATGCGAGGCCTATCCACGTACGGTCGTAGCTCTTTTTCCGCCGAAGCACAACGACTCCGTTTCCACTCTACTCGGGGATTTTTCTTTCGGCCTTTTAAAAGAATAGAGCCTCCCTCTATCGCTAATTAGGAAAATATTGGAATCTCCCGTTGTGCCGAGAAAAAGAATCCCAGAAATTCGAAAAGCTTTTCTCTGCAAAATAGATGATTCTTTAGAAGGAAAATTAACTGTTTACGAGGAATTCTTAGTGTTTTAAAAGTATTGGATCAAAATGCAATTTTGTGAGACGAATTTTAAAGTTAAAAATAATATATGTTAAGTATTAAATGTATTATATATATATATATATATATATATATATATATGTTTATTTGCAAAAGAGCCAAACCATCAGCGCTATGGTTATCCCTGATATATATATATATATATCAGGGATCGAAACACGATATCAGGGTACGATATCAGGTTACGATATCAGGGTTATCCCTGATATATATATATATATATATCAGGGATAACCCTAATATATATATATAGGATGATCCCTAATATATATATATATATATATCAGGGATATATATATATATATATATATATATCAGGGATATATATATATATATATTAGGGATCATATATCATATATATATATATATCAGGGATATATATATATATATCAGGGATAACCATAGCGCTGATGGTTTGGCTCTTTTGCAAATAAACTGAACATATGAAATATGGTGAATTAAAACTGATCAATGTCCAAAAGGCAATTATTTTATTTCACTTTGTAATAAATTATTTAAAAGAGTAAAAATTACAAATTTATAAAGTTATTCAAAAGCATATACTTACAAAATTATTCACATAAAAATTATTAAAATAAAAAAAAAAATTTTTTATGATTTTATCAAACAACGTTGTAAACAAAAAAACTTAAACTTTGCTTATGAATGGTTTACGATTCTGAGTTACAAATTTTCCAGATTATATGGCATCTTAGCAGTTAAAATGATTCCATAATGATTGTAATGATTCCATCAAACAATGACGTAAAAAAAAAAAAAAAAAAAAAAAAAGAAAGAATTGTTTATGAATGGTTTACGAATGTTGTCCATCCAAGCAAGTTGTCTAAAATTTAGTTGAGTGACTTATTAGAACAGTTCGTAATAGTTCACTTAGATGTTGACTAGTTAAAATAGTCCGATGCTTATATTGAAATAAAAGCATTATTTAATGTATGCTTATGAATGGTTTACATATCTGAGTATAAAAATATTGCAGTTAATATCACACCTTAACAGTTAGAAAATGTTATTGTGAGGTCAATGGTGTAAAAAAAAACTACAACAACAAAAAAAAAAAAAAAAAGAAAGAAAAAAGATTTGCTTATGAATGTTTTACGAATGTTGTACATCTTACCAACAAGTTGTCTAGAATTTGGTTGTTGACTTATAACAATAGTTAGCAATAGTTCAGTTAGATGCTAACTGATTAAAGCAGTCCCATGCTTATATTTAATAACTGTAAACATAAGCATTGTTCAATGTATGCTTATGAAGGGTTTACGAATCTGAATTACAAAAATATTGCATCTTAACAGTTAAAAAATGTTATTATGTTTCCATCAAACAATGGTTGAAAACAAAAAGCTGCAGAAAAAAAAAAAAAAAAAAAGAAAAAAGATTTGCTTATGAATGAATGGTTTACGAATGTTGTCCATCTTACTAGCAAGCTGCCTAAAATTTGGTTGATGGCTTGTTAGAACCGTTAGTTATAGTCCAGTTAGATGCGGGCTGATATTTAATAAATTTAAAATATTGTTTAATGCATGCTTATGAATGGTTTACGAATCTGAGTTAAAAAAAATATGCCATTAATATTACATCTTAACAGTTAAAAAAAATGTTATTCTGATAACATCAGACAATAGAGTAAAATTAAAAACTTTAAAAAAAAAAAAAAAAAAAAAAAAAAAATTTGCTTATGAATGGTTTACGAATGTTATCCATCTTACCAGCTGGTTGTCTAAAATTTGGTTGATGACTTATTAGAACAGTTCGCAATAGTTCAATCAGATGATGACTGATTAAAGCAGCCCAATGCTTATAATCAAAAAATTTAAACATAAGCACTGTTTAATACATGCTTGTATTTAATAAATTTTAAAAAAGTATATAAGGTTGAATACAAAGACTCAAAATTGTACGTGGTGAAACATGAAATGGTGAGAGGAATTATGTGTGATTAACATTCTGCCTCTAGGTCAACTTGAAGGGTAAATTTTAAAAAAATTTAGCTGATTTTTCAGTGTCTTATTGTGTAATCTGTTATCAAAGTTAAATAAATAGCTTTCAAATGTTCGTTCCTGAGATATGACGTAAAAAAGGTATTGCATTCGTTAGGAAGTATGACTTTTGATGGTTTATACTATGTAGGCACAAACATTAAACACATAAATCACTATTTTATATAGACTTACTAAGATCCATATTGACTAAGAAATAATTTTATGACGTAATCACTGATTTCAAAATAATTCTTCCCACTTCAATCGTTATTCTGCAAAACATTGCAAATATTTTTTATTTTAATGTTTTTTTTTTTTTTTTTTTTCGTTAAACATAACTTATGCACTAGAACTCTTTATTTTACTATTATCACGAATTTTTTATAAATAAAAATTTATGTAAGCAATATAAATAATGCAATAAAAAGTCTTTAATATTAAATGTTACAAAATAATAATAAAAAAAAGCCTAGTTTGATGTTGTTTTGTATAGAAGGGAACTCATTGGAACGTATTCCACGCATTAAGACAGATCTTACTGTATTCCAAGTATTCCATAACATTTTTAATAGTCCTTGATAAATTATTCAATATTACCATAAATTAATGAATGCAGACATAATACAGCCAAAATAAATTGCACGTTCATAATTTTTTCTAAAAGGTAATTATCGTTTAACAAACTTTATACATAAACAAAATAAATTTAAACGAGAAAATCTTTGATGTAAAGTTTTTATTTTGACATGAATTCTTTCAACAGTTCTTTTTCACAGATTTTCATTTTTATTCGTGTTATTTAGAATAAATATTACAAAACACAAAGAATAAAAGATACAAATACACAGAAAGCTCCTTGCTACATCAATTATTTCTTAATTTAAATATTTTTTTTGTTTACTATTTTTTTGAAGAAAATTGCCTTCATCAAAAAACCACGATAGTGCAAACTTAATGGCAGCGGTTACATGTTAAGCACATCAGAGATTTGCAACATCATCTTGGGAATATCACATACAATTTTAGACAAAATAGTATTTGTATACAAAGATGGCCCGACATTATTTACACTGATATCTTCCTCAAAAAGCTTTTTCTTTTAACTCCGTAGAGTATTCAAAAGTATTTAAAAAGAGTTCGCTCGGAATATTTTTAATGCAAAAACCAAACAAATGCGGTGCATTAATATTGAAATTAGCTAACTCGATGTCTTTAAAGCAATTCCCATATCATAGATAATAAAACAGCGTTCCCTTTTTTTTTTTTTAATGGAATTTTTTTTTCATTATTCGATTATTAGTAGATCTACACCGTTAAAATAAATATTCACTTTTCTACATTAACATTTAATTCGGTATTTCTCTCTCATATTTTTCTAGTTTTTTTTTTTAGTCTTTTTAAAAATCAAAAACGGTGACTAAAAAGCCATCTGTGCCTATGAGTAAAAGACGAAATGCGTACGAAGCTGATGCCAAAAAAATTAAATAAATAAAAGGAAAAGAACCAAACGAGAACGAGATTATGCATATGCAAGCAAAAAGAGGGAAAGCAAAAGATAAAAATCAAATACTTGGTGATGAATAAAATGGTTAAAGTACCATTAATTCATCAGAGGTAAAAATACAACTACGAAATCGGTAGAAAACAAGATGAAAATGTTCTAAATAAATAAAAGAAACGGAATCTTTTTTAAAAAAAAAGAACGAAAGAAATTAAAACATTCTCTTTCGCAAATACGAAATCGAGCAGACGATATTTGAGTAAGCAATAAATAATAATAATAAGGAGAAAATACGAGGCGGTGGTAGGGGGAGAGGGAAAAGTAGGGAAAAAAATTTCAAAGGAGGGGGAGGGAGGGTGAAAGAAAGGTTCGATAACAAACCGAAAAACTTTTATGCCCAATGCTACATCAGGTACTACTAGACAGCACTGAATTGCGGATAATGTATGCAGATTAAAAACAATGTCATTGAGTCTGTAGTTTACATTATCAATTGATTAGCGAAGAAGCCGAGTTAAAACGGCCAGTACAACCTATTCGAGAGATATTTTTGCCAGTAAAAATGAACTAAAACAGCGTTCGAAAAGTAAAAAAAAAAAAAAAAAAAGATAAAAAGAAAAAAAAAAAAGGGGGGTGATGGAATGGAAGTAGCAACAAAAACGTCGCCGCGATAGAACAACGCGATAACTAGAAAATAAAATTCAAAAAGCATTCGAAAAAAAAGGGCGGGTAGAGTTATAAGAGGGGAGGAGGGGTTGATGATTATGAAGTAAAGAGCTAGTTGCAAACGACTCAAAGGAAAGGAGGGTGTAGAGGGTAGGGGGATGCGGCGGGAATGCTCTTGTGTTTGTTTTATCAAGGAGCCCTATGTTCTACCTGTTGAGTCGTAATTGTGGCATAGCCATTAAATATGGTAATGGGGCTAATTTAAAAGGCAAATACAAATTATTCCCTACTCCTTCGGAGAGGTTTTTCCCTCCGAGGGATTTCTTTGTGAAGAAAGAAAGCTCTTAACGTTGAAAGTGAAAGTCGAAGTACTTTTTTTTTTTTTTTTGTATTTGCTGTTACATTTTCTAGTTGTGATTGCTTCTTTGTTGAATACGAAAAATCGGTTTTATCATTTTCTTTGGTAAGTTTTTTTTTTTTTTTTCTTTTTCTTTATATTTATTTATACTACTTTTTACCGTTCCGTGTTTGCTCTTTTCAACAAGATTGATTTTTCCCTATCCCTTTCGGCTATTGGTATGTTACTTTTTTTTATTTTTATTCCTTTTTTTAAATTTTTATTTTTACATGCGTTTTACATTTTTTTTTTTTTTTTTTTTTAATGAGAATTCCAGAGAGCAAAAGCAAGCAGTGGAGGAATTAAGTAAAAGCAAATAGGTATTTGTGGAAAAGCAAAGTAAAGCGAAGGCGCAGAGCTGGGGTAAGTTTCTTTTTTATAAAGGTTTTTAGTGTTTTTACTGTTTGTTTTTGGAGATGAAAGCGGTTTTAATTCGACATCGTCGTGCCACTGATGCCCTAATTAGAAAACCGCTATTGGTTAATGACCACTGGAAAGAGTTAGATGGTATTTCAGCATTTGGATTGCAAAGAAGGGGAAATGAAAGCATGCTCAAATTAAACATTTTATTGTAGGAAAAACAAGTGCTCTTTGATCAAGAAAAAAGATCTCTAATTTTTCAAGAACATGAACATTTATAAAATTTCAAGTATTGTTCTACTTAAATAAAAAACTACTTAAATAAAAAACTTAACTTAAATAAACTTTTAACTTAAATAAAAAAAGAACAATTCAGGAAATTTCGCAGTATGAATCTTGTAGTGTTGTTATAAGTTGTTATAGTGTTTCTTGCAGAATTGGGAATACTTCATTCTTCATTTAGGACTAATATTTTCAAACTTAGATATATTATTTTGGCTATTGAATATGATAACGTTTCTTGTAGAATTTGGAATACTTCATTCTTCATTAACGACGATATAGATCTTACTTTTGTGTATTTTAGACATTCTTGGTGCATCTCTAGGAGGTAGGTCTACATTGCACCCCTTTATTACGACACTATTGTTGTAATAGTTTTCAAATGTCACTTGATAGCAAAGCAACAAGCTTGTAGTATGTGTCATCTAGTGCACTACAGGTTGCATTTTACATTACATGCTCGTTGATCAGGAAAGAAAGATCCCTAATTTTTCAAGAACACGAACATTTAAAAATTATCTTTTCAATTTTTTTACACTATTTATGATTTAACTTAAATAACGAAATGTAAACAGCAAGAAATTTCTTAGTGTGAATCTTGTTTTCTTTTTAAGAGTAGTAGTATTTTTATTGAGTTAAAAAATGGGCTTATAACAATTATGTCCTTATCGTTGTAATAATTTCCATATGTCGCTTGGTAGCAAAACAACGGGTTTGTAGCATATTCCGTGTCCTCCAGTGCACTGCAGGTTGCATTTTACATTATATACATTTTGAACCACACCAATAAAAGACGCGCACCCTAATGCTATCTTCTTTTTAAAGGTTTTCGTGTTTTTCTGTTTGTTTTTGGATATGAAAGCGGTTTTAATTCGACATCGTCGTGCCACTGAGGTCCTAATTAGAAAACCGCTATTGGTTAATGATCACTGGTAGAGTTAGATGGGATTTTCACATTTGGATTGCAAAAGAAGGGGAAATGAGAGGTTGCTCAAATTAAACATTTTATTGTAGGCAAAGTAGGAAAACAAGTGATCATTTATCAGAAATTTTTTTTTTTTCTTTCTAATGCAGCTGGCAAAAACACAAACATCTTGGTCTTAGATGCCTTAAGGCAAGTGTTGCACAGACGTACTCACTTTGTATTACCCAGGGGGACCCAGCCACGGAGTAACAATGCCCCCGCAATGCTCTACGATCATATTAGACCGGGACCTACTTTTTACAGTGGATTCCGAACCACTGCAAACAACCATGGCACCGCCGGGACTCGAACCCGAAACCTGTGGTACCGAGCGCCAGAGCGCTAGCCACTCGACCATTCAGGCCCTCATTTATCAGGAAAGAATGAAGAACATGAACATTTAAAAAATGCTTTAAGTATTTTTTTCTACTCATGATTTAATTTAAATAACAAAACGAAACAATTCGGGAAATTTCACAGTATGAATCTTGTAGTGCTGTTTTTAAGTTGTTATAGCGTTTCTTGCAAAAATTCGAATACTTCATTCTTCATTTAGGACTAAAATTTTCAAACTTCGATATATTATTTTGGCTATTGAATATGATACATTTCTTGTAGAATACTACATTCTTCATTTACGACGACATTGATCTTACTTTTGTATATTCTTTTAGAGATTCTTGGTGAATCACTAGGAGGTAGGTCTACATTGCATCCCCTTTATTACGACACTGTTGTTGTAATAATTTTTAAATCTCACTGGGTAGCAAAACAACAGGCTTGTAACAAATTCCGTATTTTTTAAGGCTACATTTTACAAGATTGCCTTCGTTAATTGAATCAAACAACTCTAAATAAAAGCGCAAAAAAAAAAAGTGAATCTTATTACAGCTGGACATTGTCCCATAAATCCAATATTGGTCAGACAGATAAAATTTTAAAACTATATTAATTAAACCCATAATAATAATAATATTGGTAATTGGTTTATTTTAGTACGATGAAATATTTTTAAAAATTAGATTAAATAATAAACAGATATTAAATTATGTAAATAGATTATTTTATATATGTTAAAACAATTATGACATTGATGTCATTAGTAAGATTAAATAATTTTAGTCTAATAATAATATTAAGTAATCAATTATTAGATTACTTACTTAATTGTCATTTTTAATAACAATTTAGTCTAATAATAATTAATTCTAGTCTTTAGTAAGATTAAATAATTTAAGTTAACTTAGTAACTTAGATTAAATAATTTAAAAAATTAGATTATATAATAAACAGGTATTGAATTATGTATATAGATTATTTCATGTGTGTTAAAACAATTATGACATTGATGTCTTTTTCTCAGTCTGCTTCTACAACTGAACAACTCTTTTGTTCTTGGTTTGCGCGACTTGCTGATTTGATCTCAGCAACTGAAGTCTACCATCTGCCTCCTGGTTGCAATAAGTCAGAAATAAAGTTGTTGACGTCCCTTTTTAATTTTTATCTTTAAGTTATAAAGTAGGAACCACCTGCTTCATTTGCAGCCGCAAAACAAGTCTTCAAAAGAGTTTCTTTTTTTTTCCTACATAAGTTGCATTACATAATAAGCTGGCAGATTGTTAGTTTTATAATTTTAACAAAAATCTCTTCTGTTTGATAATAATATTTAAAATTATGTTTTTGAAATAATTGACTTTTAAGTTGTATTTATTTGTAAATGGTTTTTGTTTGATTTAATTTAAATATTTCAAAAATTAAAATTAAGATTTTTAACTTACAACTACAAATTGGCCTTGACAAAAAAATACAAACCTGTTTTAACATAAGTTTTTATCCAACTCAATGCAGATGATCCATCATTTAATCTTAAAAGAATTAAAAAACAATCTTTTAAATTTCACAACAAAGAATACGCCTAAAAGTTATGATTAATTTGCATTATTCATAAATTATTTTCTAAGGTATTAGCTTAGTATTATCAATTTATAATAATAAATAATAGTTCTTCTGATTTGTGTAATTTTTGTGTAAGATGAAATTTATTACCTGTTTATTTTTTTTTGTTTGTCTTCTATTTCTGTTGCATTTGTAGTTGCATACATATTTTTGCTTGTAGTGACATATTTTAAAGTACATTATATTAAATCCCTTCAAAAAAAATTTGGTCATTCATTTTATATATATATTAAAATGAATTCAATTAGCTCATTTCAATAATAATTTAATTTTTAAGTTGTGCTTTTTTTTTTTATTAATCTGCATTAAAAATGTGAGGGGTTGTCAATTTGATTTTCATAATATAAAATAAGCACTTCATATTTTAGAAAATAAAATTGTTTTTAGTTGGTGTTTACTTGAAAATTAATCTACTATTTATTTAATTCATGTATCGAGAATTGCAGAATGGATTAATATTATATAATATTTTTAATACAAAGAGAAGATTAAATATATTTAAAATTCGATTTATGATTAAATCTAAATTAATTAAAAAGTCAAATAGGGTTTTTCAACATTTAAATAAAATATTCTGAATAAACTCTTGTCTCTCTAATCTCAAATCTCTCTAAATAAAAACAGCTAAAAGATGCTTCTAGAACAAGTTTCTAGAATCTAGAAGAAGCTAAAAAGAAATTTCTAGCATTTTTGTTGTAGATATTATTAAATTATAGAATTAAAATTAGAAATATAAGTGAAATCCACTTATATTTCTAATTTTCAAAAACACACACACACAAAAAAAAATCTCTTAAATAATTGTATTTTCATACAATTATTTAAGTTCTTTTTTTTGTTTCTTTTAGCTAGAGTTAATTTTATAATCTATTGAATTCGCAAAAGAGGTACGGTTTTAAAATAAGCCAGTGTTTTTCATGTGCAGCATCTATGTTAATGGAAATGAAAAATAAAATCATGTTGCTAGACGTTTTTATTAAAATCTACTTATTTTAAACCTCATAATCTATTTTTAATTAATGTTAAATCTATTATTTATTACTATTTTATTCGAAACTATGTAAAAATCTGTTAAAGAAACTTTACAGATTTTTTTATTTCTTTTTGAAAAGTACGCTTTAGAAATCTTGGATACAATCAATCATTTCTGACGTCTAGAACAATTTTGTTATCATAATCCTTTAAAATCTGCAAAATTATTCAGAAGTAGAATAAGTTAGAATGCCTTGAACTTAACTAAAATCACCTTAGCAATGAATTATAATTGCAAGGACTCGTCTGCATTTCTGCATATTGAAGAATTGCCATCTCATGGCTGATATTGAAAGATGATTTATCAACACTGTCACCATTTCACGTGAGAATAACCATGGTTTATTTTTTGTTGATTGCCATTGAATTGGTAAGCGAAACGATATTATATCAAATTCCCATTCTAGTCATAAAAAATAACTTTTTTTTTCTTAAAAGACATTGCATTTGGACATATCAGAAGATTGTTTTATTATTTCTTATTTCAAAAAAAAAGACTTTTGTTTGTCACATTGTACTTGATGGAGATATCAGAATTTTATGAAGCATGAAATTGGTGTATAATAAGGATTATGTATTATAAAAAATATTTTTGTACTTTTTAAAAATTATATCTTGGGTCCTTTTCTCTTTAAGTAAAATATTATAAAGGATATATATATATATATAATTCGTTTATTTATTATAAATAATATAAAATATTATAATTCTTATCAAGATTTGTCAGGAAATTTTAAAGGAGGTGTATATAATAAAATAATTTGTTATATTGTACTTGCTGAAGACAAAAGACAAAGAGGTAGGAAATTGGTGTATAATAAGGATTATGTATTATAAAATATTTTTTGGAATTTTTTTTTTTAAATTATATTTTGGATCATTTTCTCTTTAAGTAATATAATATAAATGGCAAAATTCCTGATAGGAAATTTTGTAGGGGTTCATATAACAAAATAATTTGTTATATTGTACTTGTTGAAGATAACAGAATTTTATGAGGCGGGAAATTGTTATGTAATGAGGATTATATATTATAAAATATTTTTGTAATTTTTCAATAATTATCCTTCTCTTAAAGTAAAATATCATAAATGACAAAAATACTGACAGAAAATTTTGAGTGGGGACATATAATAAAATATGTATTTGCAAGAGCAAAATATTTGAACACAAAATCTGCTAAGTTACCATTTAAAATTGTTTCTCTAGATATACTTAATATTTATTCACGAAAGAATATAAAAATAAAATGTAAAAAAATTATTTACATTTTTTTAAAAAATGTAAAATTTTAAAGCTTGCATTTTACACTTTAGAAAATATAATCATGAAAGTATATTTTTGGTTAACTTATAATTCCTTCTAAGAACAAAACCAAACACCAAATTACAGAAAAAAAAAAAAAAAAAAGCTACTACTCTCACAAGATTAAGAATGAAGCACCACAAAAGTTTGAAAATTTCTGCTAATTTTTTTTTTTTTTTTTTTTTTTTGCTTGCTACAGGATTTAAAGTAAAGGAATCTATAAATTTAAGTATTGGCAAAATCAAAAATTCACATCCATTAAAGATACAAAAACGCGGTAATAGTATTAATTTTTCTATGAGATATCATGCCACATCCATCCGTGAGTGATTGCAATATCGATTTGGTGTATAGTACGATCCTAAGAAATGATGTGTCAACCTATTTGTAGCTACATATACCAAAAATGTGGCAACTGGCCTGATGTTTAGCTTACTCCTGATCCTGTCTTTGATTGTCCATCTATTGTTGCAGCCACCATGCATTGTCTGGACCATCCCTCGAAAGAGGAGTTATACTCGAAATTACAAAAAAATATTCCTTTTAGATTTCCAGAATTACCTTTTTCCATCAAGTCTTTCAGTGCTTATGTATCACTAAACTTTAGTATAGCATTTATCCGCCGAGATAATCATTGCTGCTTGCTTATTGCTGGTTGATAGAATATAAGAATATAACAACTTTTGATTTCCTGCCATACACTTTACTTTATCAAGAGAAATCTCTTTTCTGTGTACCGAAACTGCCTTTCGTACGTCACTTTCTTGTAAAATATTAAAAAGTACCCAAAATCGATCATTTTCAATGAATTCATCAACAAAAGATATTCCTTTTATATTTCCAGAGTTACCTTCTTTCCCGTCAAGTCTTTCAGCATTTATGTCTCACTAAAATTTAATATAGCATTTATCCACCCAGAAAATCATTGTTGCTTGCTGGTAAGGATATAACAACTTTTGATTTTATGTCATTCCCTTTTCTTTATCCAAGGGAAATCTCTTTTCTATGGACCGCAACCGTCTACCTGTCTTTCGTACCTCAGTTTCTTGTAAAATATTAAAAGATTTTTCAGATACTTATCCAACATCGATAGTTTTTAATGAATTCATCAACAATAAGATATTCATTTTAGATTTCCAGAATTACCTTTTTCCATCAAGTCACTAAAATTTAATGTAACATTTATCCACCTCAGACAATCATTGCTGCTTGCTTATTGCTGGTTGATGGAATATAACAACTTTTGATTTCCTGACATATACTTTGCTTTATCAAAGTAAAACCACTTTCTTTGGGGTCTGAAATTGCCTACCATCTTGCCGAGGTCAATTGCCTATCATGAAGAGCCAGGCGAACGAATGTTAAATGTTAACGAAAGCCGCCTGAGCAGTTATCGAGCCCATCAATCACAGTTTTCTCGGGTTCATCCCCCTGTGCCTGATGCATCATCTTGTTCTTCTTGACTGGCATCCTGGTTGAGTAGAATCGTCTTTTGACTATGGCTCTGTTATGTGTCAGTAGCATATATCAGACAGTGGAATTGGCGAAAATCTCTGTAGAAGACACGCCAAAAAGCCTAGGTAGTTTACCTGTAAAAGGACTTTAGTCTGCAAGACTTTCAGTCAAAAGGGAAATATTTCTGCTTACAATTTCCAGTTTTTACTTTTGTTTACACTTTATTGTTAGACCAGGGGCTCTTAATATTCTTTGGTCTATGGTAAAGATAATTAGATCACTCACTTAAAGACCCGCATCTTAGAAAGCATTTAAAGAAATATATGTATGCTATTATTGATAATAAAAGGAAAATTCTATACGTGAATGAATACTATACATTTATAATACATATACTTCCTTCTAAACAAATTAAATAATAATAAAATAAATAAAAATTGTAGGAAATTACAAATTTTCCAGAATAATATTGTTCTTTACATTATCCTTATGCTGTTAATTGGAATATTTGAGTGTGTTGGAGTGTGTGGTAAGATATGCATGTCCTACTGAACATCTAATTGATTTTGAGTGCTTTTTTTTTAAAGTGTTTAAAAATTCCGATGGAAAAGATGATTTTGATAATAATAATAATAATAATAAAGATGACTTGCAGTATAGAGATAATATAAGGAACAACAATATTATTCTGGAAAATTTGTAATAAATATATTTAAATGAAGTTAAAGTGCGCATTTATATGAGAAAGATTAATTGACTTTTGTAGATTAATGTTAATTTCACTAAATTTAATACTGATTTCAGTAGATTTAATTAAAGGTCATTAAAAATAAGGACTGATTTACGCATTTGCAACATCTCTGGTAAAAATCTAGGAACCCAGAAGGAGTCTGTGGAACTCTGGTTTAGAACTCCTTTTTAATATCATGTTCCTCTTTTTGCACTCATTTATTTCTGTTAGATATTTCTATTTTGTATATAAAAATGTATATCAAAACGCTTCACGCCGTAAACTTGTTGAAATATCCCAAGTTTGACATTCTAAGTAACTTCAAAAACCTGAATTAGTAACTTATGAAGGAATATCTTATCTCAAAAGTTGGTTTCGGAAAAATATCAGATGTTGCTGCTAGATTAATTGACTTCTTGTAAATTACTGCCGATTTCAGTTTATTTAATTAAAGGTCTATAAAAATAGACTAATTTTCTCATTTACAATCATTTATTCCTTTAATGTTTTCCTTGAACCCAGAAAGAATCTGTGGAACTGTGGTTTAGAACTCCTCTTTCATGATCATTTATTTTGGTAGATATTTCTCTTTTACATATAAAAAAATGTATATCAAAATGCTTCATGTTGTAAGCTTGTTGAAGCTTTCAAGCACGGTTTTCTAAGTAACTTCAAATACCTGAATTGGTAAACTTATGGAGGAATATCTAATCTCAAAATTGGCTTACGAAAAATATCAGATGTTGCTGCTAGATTAATTGACTTTTAAGTTAATGCTGATTTCACTAAATCGAATACATTTATGTAGATTTAATTAAAAGTCAATAAAAATAAAGACCGATTTTCTCATTTACAATCATTTATCACTGGAACATATTTAGGAACCCAGAAGGAATCTGTGGAACTTTGATTTAGAATTCCTCTTTTATACTCATTTATTTCTCTTTTCCATATAAAAAGATGTATATCAAAATGCTTCATGTCGTAAACTTGTTGAAGTTTTCCAAGCATGGCGTTCTGAGTAACTTTCACCGATAAATAACATTCCATTCGTAGGAATACATACTTTCAGTTGGTCCATTTTGTTATCAGTACCTACAAATAGGTTGACACATCATTTTTTAGGATCGCACCATACACCAAATCGATATCGCAATCGCTCATGGATGGATGGATGTGATATAATATCTCATATAAATTCTATATATCTCTTATAAATAGTATTACAGCGTCTTTGTATCTCTAATGGAGATGAACCTTTGATTTGCTAATGCCTACAAACTTATATGTTCCTTAACTTCAAATCATGTGGAACAAAAAAAAAATATTATCAATATATGTTGTCTTGAATATCACTTCAATTTCTTGCCAGCGCTTAAAAAATTTTACAATTTAAAATACGTTGAATATCAAAAATTTCAACGATAAATAACATTCCATTCATATGAATACATACTTTCAGTCGGTCCATTTTATTATCAATGCCTACAAATAGGTTGACACATCATTTTTTTAGGACCGTACCATACATCAAATCGATATTGCAATCGCTCACGGATGGATTTGGCGTAATATCTCTTATAAAGACATTGTAATGGTATTAGTTTTTATATCTCTAATGGATATGTATTTTTGATTTTGCCATTGCCAACAAACTTATGTTCCGTTATTTTAAATCGTGGGTAAAAAATTTAGCTGTATATGTAGTCCTGAATACTTATTCTTTTATTTGTTCAATTTCTTGCCAACTTTTAAAAACTTTTATGATTTAAATCCCGTTGAATTCCAGAAATTTCAGCATTCCATTCGTAGGAATACATACTTTCAGTCGATCCATTTTATTATCTATGCCTACAAATAGGTTGACACATCAATTTTTAGGATCGTACCATACACCAAATCGATATCGCAATCGCTCACGGATGGAGGTGGCACGATATCTCTTACAAAGACGCTGTAATAATATTATTTTTTATATCTCTAATGGATGTGAATTTTTGATAAAAAAAAATTTTTAATTTAATAATATATCTTGTCTTGAATATTTACTCTTTATTTGTTCAATTCCTTGCCAACACTTAAAAATTTTACAATTTTTAAATCACATTGGGTACTAGAAATTTCAACGATGAATAACATTCCATTCATAGGAATACATACTTTCAGTCGGTCCATTTTAATATCGATGCCTACAAATAGGTTGACACATCATTTTTTAGGATCGTACTATACACCAAATCGATATTGTATAACTCACGTATAGGTGTGGCGGGATATCTTTTACAAAGATGTTATAATAATATTAGTTTTTATATTTCTAGTGGATATGTATTTTTGATTTTTGCCAATACCTACAAACTTATAGGTTCCTTTACTTTAAAACATGTGAAACAAAAAAATCAGCAGCATATGTTGTTCTGAATACTTATTCTTTATTAGTTCAATTTCTTGACAATACTTATTGAATCACATTGGATATTAGAAATTTCAACGATAAATAACATTCCATTCTTACGAATACATACTTTCAGTCGGTCCATTTCATTATCAATTCCTACAAATAGGTTGACACATTATTTTTTCGGATCGTACCATACACCAAATCGATATCGCAAAACCGCTCACGGATGGATGTGGCGTGATATCTCTTATAAAAACTAATACTATTACAGCGTCTTTGTATCTCTAATGGATGTGAATTTTTGATACGTAAGAATCGATTTATTTTGCACTATCGTCTTCAGTGCGTTTCTCTTACCTTTAGTAGTGTAACGAACCAAGCTATCATGAGGTCTGATAATGCCAATATGTCACGCAAAAACATACTTTTGATGCATTTCGAGTAAAACAGGTAAACAGATATGGTGAAATTTATTCAAGTTGTTGAGGAAAATGGTCCATTTTGACAGACAGTGTTAAAGACCATTTATATCTTGGAAAATTAAGTGGATAAGTTAAATAAATCGACCATCACTTATTTATTTACTTTTGCCCAGTATTTCAGGATAGGTTTTAGTTTAAATAAAAGTGTGGTAGATGATGAGATTGAGTCTGGAACGCTACAAAATGAGTTTTTGTTATTTTATTTATTATTTATGATGGTGCTTTTGAAATGGGTTTTAGAATTTGGTTTGTTGAATCACATGAGAATCGTTTTTATGTGATAATGGTAATGTTTAAACTTCAATGCATACAAAAATTAATTTATTTCAAAAATAGTATTAAGTTTATGGTTAGTATTATAGTATTCAAAATATATATTTGAATATCAATCGCATCATATTGTATTTAAAGACCTAAGCTATTTAAATTTAAAGTGGTATAAATCTGTTTGTATCATAGATATTTAAAATTTTAAGGTTGCCGTTTGAGTTTTTATTTTTATTTAAAAAAAATTATTGTCGTTTTTATTTTTTAACATTATTTATTTTTATTTAAAAAACTATTATTGTTTTACTTTTTTAAAAAAAAAATTATTTATTTTTATTTTTAAAAAAATTATTGTTTTTATTTTTTAAATTATTTAATTTTATTTTTTTAAATTAAATTTTTTTTTAATTTTTATTTTTTAAAATTATTATTTTATTTTTAAATTATTATTAATTTTTTTTTTTAATTATTATTATTTTTTATTTTAAAAATTTTATTATTGTTTTTCTTTTTTTTAAATTATTTATTTTTTATTTTAAAAAAGAATATTATTTTTAGTTTTTTTTTTTTTAATTATTTATTTTTAAAAAATTATTATTGTTTTTATTTTTTTTAATTATTTATTTTTATTTCAAAAAATTTTATCAAAAGATAAAAAAATTAAGATTATATACCATTGATTGTCATAGTAAAAATATTAAAAGAAAGCATTTATGTCCAATTAAAACGATTATTAGCTGTTTTTCAAAATTAAGCTGATAATCTCTATGATCTAACATTTAATAACTTCATACTAAACATTATAAATGTCCCATTTTGCAATCTAAAATGTAAAATTCAATATTGACATTTCTTATAGAAATTAATAATGTCGATTGTGGTATTGAAATTCATAAAATTAAGACAAAAATACCACTTGCAACTGGTTCGTAAAATAGTACATATATTAATTTACGAGTTAAAAATTCATAAATCCATAAAATAATTTTCTATAACTGCATTCTTATATTTAATAAACTAGCAATTTTAATACGATCTAAAAACTTCATGCTATACATTATAAATGTCATACTCGGCAATCTAAAATGTAAAAATCAATATTAATATTTTTAAAGAAATTAATAATGTTGATTGTCGTACTAAATTCGTAAAAGTACCACTTACTAATGCAAAAGTAAGTAAAATTAGCAGTGTTATTGTTTGTTTCATTTCTTGCAGTTTTTTTCAGTATAATGAAGTCATTGAAGATTGATTGATGGTCTATAATTTTGTGCTCAGTCACTTCTATAAAAATGCCAACTCGCCAAATATAATTAATATTTACACAAATAGTTTAAAGAGTATAAAAATGCTAATCAGTGCTCCACAGTAGCAAACTTGTTTTTTCCTTCAAATAATTCTTCTAAAAAGTGCAGATTGTATTAAGAATTGAATGCTCATTTTTTGACCTTGAGTTAAAAAAGGTTTCGTTCAGACGTAAACATGATCATCCCAATTTGAATTCTAAAAATAAATCTTGTTTATTTTTTATTGCATTATGTCATTGAAATGTTTTGTGATTTTTCATATTAGTAATTTTATACTGAGTGACCTTGTTAAAATATCAAATACTATTAATTTTTGAGATAAATAAGTCGAAGATTGTAAATAATGACATATAACAAAACATGTAAATGAATGAAAAAATTAGCTAGTTAAAACATTAATTAAAAATTTGGTAATAAGTTATCAAAAGATACGCTAAGAGTTCAGATTCAACTCTCAAAACTATGAAAGTGAATACAACTGTGTCCAAAGAGTAAGACCATTTTTCAATTTAAATTTCCCGGGCATACGGTATTTCAATCTTGTTTTCTTTTTAGGTTGTTGGCACTGTTCTTGACATCTGTGTGAAATTTGACGTCAAAATATTCATTAGTGCTTGGGTTACGCTTGATTTTGTGAGATGCTAAAACTGATTCCGGCGATTTTTGAAATGTCTCTTCAATCGACTCAAAACGGTATCCACGAAATGGTCTTTTGAGTTTAGGGAATAGCCAGAAGTAGCAAGATGCTAAATTAGGTGAATACAGGGATTGTAGGGTACGATATGGGTTTCATTTTTGGCAAAAATTTACGAAGAATCTATGCAGTGCGAGCTGGCGCATTCAATGTTTTCGGTACCAATCAAGATCTGATGCGTTTGAGGCCCAAATAAAATGGAATTTTGAAATTCTAACATCATCAGCAAGGTCTCTAATTGTCAGTTTGCGAGAACCAAATCTTTAATTTTTGAACGTGAGCTTCGTCGGTTGCGGTTGGTGGTCTACCAGAGGAACTTCGTCTTCAACGCGTTCTCTGCCTTCTTTGACCACTTCTAAACATTTATTTCCGATATAAGAATGTTCACTAAAATGCCTTCTGCAACATTCTATACATTTCCGCAAACACAATTTAACGCAAGTTCTTGCTCAATTAATTAAAATATTTCAAAATTGCCAGAATCAGTTTTAGCATCTCACAAAGCCGAGCGTAACTCAAACACTAATGAATAATTTGACGTCGAATTTCACACAGATGTCAAGAACAGTGCCAACAATCTAAAAAAGAAAAAAAAATTGAAATACCATATTCCCGGGAAATTTAAATTGAAAACTGGTCTTACTCTTTGGGCACAGTTATAGAATGAGCAGAATTTTGATCTGATGCAAGCAGTAAACTATTGTTCAAATGGGAAGTAATGAGTCATCGAAAGATACGCCCATCTTTAAATGGTAATCAAAAGATGTAATTGTAAATTTACCCTCAATAACTGATTCAAAAATGGTAAATGCAGTTCATTTTATAAGCAGACAGCTTGAAAAGTAAAATTTTGAAAAACCAATATACCAATATCAACGAATTAGTTTCCATCAAAAATATATGTATAAAAACTAATGGCAAACTTATCCTCTGAACTAAGTACAAAATAGGTTTTAAAGTAATATTTTTTAATAGGTTTTAAATCTTGAAAACAGAAATAAATTATTAAAAGTATAAAAATACATAGAATGAGCAGAACTTTTGAATGGACGCAAACTGCAAATTATTTTTATGGTGTCGGTGAGTCTTTTCACAATGGTAATTGATGCAATGTAACTGATGCAAAAATGGAAACTCACCAAATGCAGTTAATCTAAGTAAATGACATACAAAATGGAATAATGGCAAACTTATCCTCTGAACTAAGTACTTAGTTTTTAAACCTTGAAAACCGAAATAAATTCTTAAAAGTATAAAAATAATTCAGAATTCTCTCCTTATAGAGAGGAATTCTGAATTGATGCAAACTTCAATATTTATGGTAATGTGTCCGTGGCTCTTTCACAATGGTAATTGATGCAATGTAACTGATGAAAAAAAACTGCATTTGGCAACTCATCAAATGCAGTTAATTTAAATAAATAGCATAGAAAATAGAACATGTATATAGCGATATAAAATATAATATACCAATATAGCGATATAAATCAAATTAGTTTCAACCAAAAAATAAGAATTTTAAGAAGATCTAGAGTTTAGCTAATATTTAAAAACATAAATAGAATTGCAAGTTGAAACTAGCAGTTATTTTTGTGGTAATGGTCCATTATAAGGTTCTTAGGTCTTCCACATTGGTAATTTTATGCTCAATGGATCTTGTTAAAATGCCAACTAGCCAAATGCGGTTTTTTTAAAAAATATATTTTAATTTTCTGCAGGGATGCAAATTGCAGACTATTTTTTATGGTAATGTGTCGATGACTCTCACAATGGTAATTGATGCAAAAATGGTAACTCATCAAATGCAGTTAATTTAAATAAATAACATGAAAATAGAATATCAAAAAATGAATGTAGCGATATAAATCTAATTAGTTTCCAAAAAATGTAAGATTTAGAGTTTAGCTAATGTTTAAAACAGAAATAGAATTGCAATTTGAAACTAGCAGTTATTTTTGTGGCAATGGTCCATTAAAACTAATTGGTTTATGCTCAGTAGATCTTGTTAAAGTGCTAACAAATAAATAAATATTTTTATAGTAATGTGTCGATGATTCTTTCACAATGGTAATTGATGCAATGTAACTGATGCAAAAATGGCAACTCATCAAAAACAGAATATAAATAAATAACATAGAAAATAGAATATCAGAAAACGAATATAGCGATATAAAACTAATTGTTTCTTGCCAAATAAAAATTTTAAGATCTGGAGTTCAACTAATACTTAAAACCGAAATAGAATTGCAATTTGAAACTAGCAGTTATTTTTGTGGTAATAGTCCATTATAAGGTGACTTAGGTCTTCCACATTGGTAATTTTATGCTCAATAGATCTTGTTAAAATGCTAACTCGCCAAATGCAGTTAATTTCCACGACAGGACAGCTTTAAAGAGTGTAATGTCGGGATCCTTCAATGGGAAAGGTAAACCTGAAATAAAACAACATAAAGTAAAGTATCGCCGTCACTTTCCCTTGTCGCCAGCGGCTACAAAGCGAAATAAATAAAGAAAAAAAAAATGGCCAAGGAAAATATAAAAACGAAGCATAAGACAGAAAACTTTCGGTTGAGAAATAAGGAGGTCAGAGGTCATCTTACTCAGGATATGAAGAAGAAAATTGCCAATGGTGAAGAGAAGAAAAAAAAAAAAAAAAAAGTAGGGAGGTGAAAGCTTTTTCATAGGTAAACTTTTCTCTATCTTACTATGTAGGTCGCCAGTTTCCGTTTGCGTAATCTGACAAGGCCTGATATCTCCGATTTTTTCACCAAGCCTGCTTTCTTGCTCGTTGGAAATTGCTTCAGATCTTCACAAGGTCTCGAATTACTTCCATTACAAAGCCAGGAAAAAACGAAAATTGGCGAGACATCAAAGATTTAGAAATATCATGTTTGTGTTTCATGTAATCTGTCCTTTTTTTTTTTCTTTATTGATAAAATTGGTTCTAAAGGATTGGATGATTAACAACAACAAAGATGAACAACATGTTAAAATTTTCGATGAAAAGAGATATTTGTATAGTATACAGAGCATAACGAACTTAGAATAATTTTTTTGCTAATAACTTGATATAATGGTAAAAGATACAAGCCTTAAGAAGTTTGTTGAAGTACTGAATAATAATTATTGATGAAAAACTTATTAATTATTATTACGACTGTCAAAATAGTAAATCAAAAATTTTTAAGTGCACCTCTTAACATTGCCATAATGAAAACATATTAACAGAATTATTAATAGATTTAATAACATTTAATAATTTAAATAAATTGAGTTTTGTTGCAATTTAAAAAATATAATTGCTTTTTGGGATCTTTTAATTTTTATCCTAGTGCGCACAAGATGACCGTAGAACGACAAACCAAACCAAACTTTAAATTTTTATTATCATCCAAAATTCTTTATTTATGTGTTTTATTTCTTACAAAAAATATTATATATTATTTGTCCTTCATAATAAAATTCGCTGCCAGATGGCGGAGTGACTAGCGCTCTGGCATTCGGAGCCATAGGTTTCGGAATCGAACCCCGGCTGGATGTTGGATTTTCATGGATGTTGTGATGGTTCGGAATCCCTTTTAAACCGCTGGTCCCCGTCTAATATGACTGTTGGGCGTAGGGCATACGATGTCAAAAGTTACCTTGGAATGGACAAAATAAACCCTTTTCATACCTCAGACCCCAAACTTTGCTGAAATTCTCATTAGAGAAGGTGAGAGAATTCCAAGCATATTGTAAAGCACTCTGGATAATGCTGAATCTGCTATATATCTATCGTTATAGTGCTGAAGTACCTCATAATCATTATAGTGCTGATAAAAAGACTTAAATACGATTTTATTTAGTATCTGGTAGTAGGAAACAAAGGGGCTTGATGGCCGAGTGACCAGCTCTCTGGCTCTCTTTGTCACTAGTACCGGTGGTACCATGGATGTTTGTAGTGGTTCGGAATCCACTTTAAACTGTAGAACGTTGGGCGTAGAGCTGACAATCCTACCCCGTAGAAAGAGAACATCTCCTGTCTCGAAATCTGCCAGCAGACAAACGGCCTTGGCCTGCCATAAGGCAGTTACGCCACTGATGCTGCTGCTGATGATGATAATAACAATTCTAAGCAACAGATTTTATTAACAATAGAAAAATCAGAAACTTAACATTTCTTATTTTTACTGTCAATTATACAACAGATAAATGAAAAGTTGTAAAAATTATATATTAGATATTTATTTGACAACATTGATTAATATATATATATATATATATATATATACATATATCAATTCCTCACAAAATTCTGCTTTTTTATTTGGTCATTTTAATTCACGGCATGCCTTTTAAAAGTACATTTTCTCGAAAAACGATATCTATTCCACAGATTTAGGCTAGAAGATAGAAATTTGTGTTTCCAGTTGTTATTAGATGCTAATTTAATGCTAATTAATTCCGGTTTTTTTTTTCGTTCTTGCTTTTTTTCCTTCTCTCACTAAATCTCAAGATAGGGTGACATTGTCACATTTGAAGAGTCTGACACCGGTCCTCAAGGTTTCCAATTAACAACAGCAAGTTAATTCCTTTCATCAATCAAACGAGCTACGCGTTTGCATATCAAATGCCGCCAGTCCTCAAGGTGCCATGGAATGCAGTAAGTTACTCTGTCGGGTATATTTCTTAAGCAGAATGCCTCTAAGGTAATTTTGAAGATGACAAATATGCTTGAAAACAACGTAAAAGATAAAGAAAATGCTATGGAATGTAAGCAATAACAGCAACGATTTTTTCTAGAAGTGTTACAATTACGTAAATTAAAAGCAAGAATAAAGAAACTGCTTTAAATGAGAGATAAAGTGAAAAGAAATGGGATTCGATTTATGTAATCGAAGTACTGATTCAATTGTGAGAAAATAATTGATGATTTAGATTCAAACACACGTACATTTTTTATATAATATCTATAATTTTTAATATAATACTTTAATATAATTTCTAGTAATACTTTAATATAAGTGTTTTAGTCGTTCCACAATTTTTTAATCTATTTTAATGTACATACCTCTAGGATGTTTTGAAGATACAAATATGCTTGCAAATGTGAAACACATAGATATCGTGGATCTCACTAATTCTGAAAATTTTTTATTATAGATGATTCTTCCCCGTTTTTCATACTTGTTAGAGAATCAACGCAATGGTATTGTAAAAATGTCGTGTTGTAGAACAATGACTATGACAAACATCCTGGTTGTGCCATGGATGTATGTAGTGGTTTGGAATCCACTTTTAAACCGTAGGTCCCGGTCTAATATGACTGTAGAGTGTTGGGCGTACAGCTGACAACCCTACCCCGTAAAAACGAAACATCTCCTGTCCAGAAATCAGCCAGAAGGCTGCCGCCTTGGCCCACCAAGGGGCTGTTGCGCAACTGATGATGATATTCATTCCTGACTGCCTTGACCTACCATGGAGTTGTTGGCCAAAGATGAAGAAGTGGTGGATTACGTCAAGTTTTAGCACTCAGGTTCGAAATTTGGCAAACGATGTAGAATAGAAACTCCATAATCTATAATATAAATCTTAAGTACAGAAAACCCTTCCTTTATCTTTGCAAGGGACTGAAGCAGTATAATACATGTTCGTTCAAAATATCGAACACATAGTATCTCATATATACACTCAAGAGCCAAAACATTATGACCACCCCTACATTTTGCAATGAACTCGCCTGGATTAGGTGGAAGGCACGTGATCAGGTGGAAGTGGTATTTAACTGCTGCTGGAGAGTCTGAAGAATCATTCTTTCACTTACTTCTGTGTGTGATGGGAAAAGGCTGCGGATCTAAGCGGCCTTCATAGAGGGCAGATTGTAATGGCTCGAAGGCTCGGAACAAGTATTTCCGAAACTGCACGACTCGTGGGTTGTTAGCGATCTACAGTTGTTAGTACTTATGCAAAGTGGATGAATAACGGTGAAACCAGCAGTAGACGACATGCTGTTGGACGTCCACACGCTATCAAAGAAAAAGGTCGTCGGAGACTGTCTCGCATGGTGAAGCAAAACCGAGGCCAGACAGTGGCTCAGCTGACAGCCCAATACAATGCAGGGCCAAGCAGAATAGAATCGGAGCACACTGTTCAGCGGACACTGTTGGATATGTGGCTACGCAGCAAACGTCCCACTCGTGTGCCTTTGCTGACCAAGCGACATCGCCAACTTCGCCTGCGCTGGTCCCGGAACATCGTGACTGGTCCATGGGTCAGTGGGAGAGAGTTGCCTATTCAGATGAATCACGGTTTGTCATGGCGGTATTATGCTCTCTATATGTATCTATCTCTCTATATCTATTATGTCTCTTATGCTTATGGACGTTCTCTTGGGCGTCTCTGGGACCCGTGGTTGTAGTAGAGCAGACCATGATTGCTACAGGGTATCTGAATATCATTGCGGACCAGTTGCATCCTTACATGGCCTCTGTTTTTCCAGCTAGAAATGGAATGTTCCAACAGGACAACGCCCCTTGTCACAAGGCTAAAATTGTGTTGGAGTGGTTCCAGGAACATGATGCTGAATTCCAGTTAATGTCTTGACCGCCTAACTCACCGGATATCAATCCGATAGAACACATTTGGGAAGTCCTGGGACGGCAGCTCAGAGTTCAAAGACCACCAATTCACAATATCTCGGTTTGCGTGACCGTTGCTTAAACATCTGGTACAATCTGTCTCCGGCCATCTACCAAGGACTTGTGGCATACATGCCAAGGCGGGTTGAAATTGTGTTGCGCGCCAAAGGTGGGCCAACTCGTTATTGACAGGTGGTCATAATGTTTTGGCTCTTGAGTGTATATGTTTCTAAAGATTGGTTTGGTTTGTCGTTCTACGGTCATCTTGTGCACACTAGGGATAAACAGACCGGAACTTACAGTTTAAAGAGGGATTCCGAACCACTAACAAACACTAGGTTTCGTACCTGGAGCCTGTGGTACCAAAGCCAAATCGCTAGCCAATGTTCCATCTGGTCGCTCTGTTTCTAAAGAGGTAAATAATCTAAAAACGTACCTGGAATTTTTAAACAATAATTTTTTTTTATCTTTTATTAATTTATCTACTAGAGAAAAAAAAAAAAAAAGAAGACAACGATAAAACAACTGATTTCAGAAATTTATTACTCTTTCACTTGTGTGTGTCAAAGACGACACGGAAATACCTTTTGGTGGTTAAAGGCATGCCAGAGAGGCTTGTGTTGAGGTGTGGGTTGGATATCAATACCACAGGAAGCAGGGAACATAATCGGATGTCTTGAGCAACTTGATGGGTGACGCATTTCGTGTTCGTGGGATTCAAGAGTAGTCCGAAACCGCAGGGACCGTACACAAAGTGCAAGTAGCTTCGATCAAAACTGGGTGATGTGAGCAATATTTTCACATTATCCTACAACATTTTCTTATGTTTAACTTTTTTTATCCTTCCCTGGCAAAATAATAGCAGATCTGACGTTACTCAGATTGAAACAAGAAAGAATGGGATGTTACTGTACCCACAAGAAAAATATAATTCATCAGAATGGACTTTTCAGTGGTAACTGTATTTGTATGCCGTATTGAAGAAAATAACTATGTATGCTAGATCTAGCAAGCAAATACAGATTGTGCATCAAACTAGACGTTTGAAGTAGAATCTACTCAACAATCTATTCATTTTTCAAAGTGACTGAAATATACTGTATTAACGAAAAACAAACTTTATCTCTCAAATATTAGCTTGCCATATATACACTAGAATGGGCTTGTTAGCAAGATCCCCTTCTAAGAATTTGAGCAATTAAATTTCAGGCAATCCCAATTAATACATGAATAGGAATAATAAGATTATTGTTGTTTGTATGGATTCCAACATAAACAATAAGAACATTGTTGTTTGTATGGATTCCAACATAAACAATAAGAACATTGTTGTTTGTAAGGATTCCAACATAAACAATAAGAACATTGTTGTTTGTATGGATTCCAACATAAACAATAAGAACATTGTTGTTTGTATGGTTTTCCAACATAAACAACAAGAACATTGTTGTTTGTATTGATTCCAACATAAACAATAAGAACATTGTTGTTTGTATGGATTCCAACATAAACAATAAGAACATTGTTGTTTGTATGGATTCCAGCATAAACAATAAGAACATTGTTGTTTGTATGGATTCCAACATAAACAACAAGAACATTGTTGTTTGTATTGACTCCAATATAAATAATAAGAATATTGTTGTTTGTATTGATTCCAATATAAACAATAAGAATATTGCTGTTTGCATTGATTCCAATATAAATAATAAGAATATTGATGTTTGCATTGATTCCAATATAAATAATAAGAATATTGCTGTTTGCATTCATTCCAATATAAATAATAAGAATATTGTTGCTTGTATTGATTCCAACATGATTAATAAGAATAATGTTGTTTGTATTGATTCCAACATGATTAATAAGAATATTGTTGTTTGTATTGATTCCAACATAAATAATAAGAATATTGTTGTTTGCATTGATTCCAACATAAATAATAAGAACATTGTTGTCTGCAATGATTCCACCATAAATAATAAGAATATTGTTATTTATATTGATTCCAATATAAATAATAAGATAATTTTAAAATACCGATATATTACTTTCATTCCAAAATCCTATTGGAATGTACCATCGATTTCTGCAAACACCGCAAACCATGTCTGCCCTCATTAAAAAATATCATTTACCTGACTCAGACAGCACTGCTTTTCCTCAGAGCACCCTTCACCCCCAAACTTAATTAAGAATGAACCTGTTCTCAAGCTGTACCACACGAGGTCTGTCAATGACTACCCGATCCCCTACCCCCACCGACAACAGAGGCACACCGCGGCAAATTTTGCGGCTCTACACCATGGCACCATCTGGCTCCCAACATCGCCTAATCGTCTGTCCACCCCCTGCGAAGGGAAGGGGATGAACTGCGGTTCCATGTTTCTCTTCGGCTCATCAAGTGACCATGTTGGATGGGGAATGAAAGATGAATGAACCGCCGTGTGGGGGGGGGAGGTTGATTTCGGTCCCTGATCCTCTTTCATCCCCCCCTTTGTCTATAGTAAGTGATACCTTTTGAACGTGGGTGTTATAAATTACCTATTTATTTGGAAAAGTATCTTAAAATGATTAATATACAGATCAAGACCTGTTCAAATGAGATAAAATGTGAACATAGTCACCATTTCTTGTTGTTAAGTAGATTTATTTGTGTAGGATGGTGAATGTTATCACCTAGGTTAGCCGAAACATAATTTGTTAAATGCAGATTATTCACACGTTACACAAAAATATTATTGTTGAATGAATATTAGATTTAAAAATATTTCAGAATCAAGGAGTTTAATGGCGATTTTGATGGTAAGCACCTTGCATCTACAGTCATATTTTTTGTTGAGATATTTCGGATTTACTTCCAAATGCAAATGTGAAACAGTTATTCCATTAAGTCTTCCAGATAGATTACAACCTTAACTGTTTCTTTGATTGAAACTATTTGCTAGTACTCTGTCCTTTGGTGCCCCAGGCTTCGAATCCTGACGACGACATGGATGTTTGTGAGTGGCTCGGAATCCATTAAACTATAGGTCCCGGTCTAATTACCCAAAGTGAGCAAAAAAGGACCGTAGAGCGACAAACCAAACCAAAAACAACCATGAGTAGATTTGCTCATGGGATGTCCATACCGCAACTGCATGAGACTGATTATTAGACAGAGCACACATAAGTGGCTTACATAGATAATTCACATCATGAAATTAACATTATAATTATGATTAATGAGATTCACGTAACTGTTAACTTTTCCACTGGCAATTGTTTGCTGTTGTCAGTGAAAAGTTACCACTACACTCTAGCTCTGCTATTCACTACAAAAATGGCATTGTATACTTCGACTAACCAAACATAATCACTGTCTCAACGTAATTCTGTAAAGAAAAAGATTGTGCTAGAAGAACCGCCCTAGAAGATGGTGCTATGCTACTCTATGCGCAAGAGGGCATCTCCACCTCAATTCTGTGTCTTTTATATTTGCCCGTAAGTACCAACAAAAAAAATTGCTAACATAGATGCTTCACTCACTCGCTGGCTGGCTGGTTCAAAAATGAAAACTTATAAGTAATTTAAAACTACAGTATGTTTGGTATGATGAGCTAGATAAGTATTGGCCCTTGGGACTTGGTGGAGGAATCAATGTGGACCTTAGGTTAAAAAGTTTAGAAAACCCTTGATCCCTAGAAGATGATGATATGCTATTGTAGCACAAGATGGCATCTTCGCCGCATTGCCATGTCTTAGACACTTGCGGTACCAACAGACACTTGCAGATACTCTTAGATACTTCGGACAAAAATTAGTACTAACAGTACGAACAAAAAATTGCGAACGTACATGCTTCCCTCGTTGGCTAGTTCCAAAGCGAAAATTTGTAAGGATTTTCAAAACTACAGTATGTTTGGTATGATGAGATGGCTAGGTCATGGCCCTTGGGACTTAGTGGTGGAATCAGTGTGGCACTTATGTTAAAAGTTCAGAGACTCCTGATCCAGAAGATCATTCAAAGAATGCTTGCTTAAAAGAAAACATGTCTTCATCATAATTTCGTCAATGGGTAGGATATGAACCAACTTAAACATCTAATTAATTCTAAACACATATACCTTAAGTACGAAAAATTCACAAAGTAACCAACAGAATCTAGTTAGTAAAGATAACTTCCACGATTATATACGCTTGAAACGTGGATTGCAAAACGCATCGCTCAAAACAAAATACAAAAATTTAACTATTTTATAAAAAGAATTCCAACTTTTAACATAATTTACGTCGCAATTTCGCATCTTAGTGTAACGTGACTAAAAAGAGCAGGTGAACAGGTTCATCTACTTCTCATTTTTTTTTTTTTTTTCTTTACACCGGAAGAAATAAACTTATTTATGATTGGGGCGCTACTTTACAGAAAGAGCGTTAATTAAAATTTTTATTAAAATATCAGAAATCGGTTCTTTTATATCAAAACCAATTTTTTTTTTTAATACTGCTCGACTGGAGTCTGAATAATTATTGAAAGAATTGAGAATCGGAGTTTGAATAATGTTCGACTCCAGACTCCGACTCCCAACTTTTTCAATAATGCTCTACTCCAGATTCTGACTCTCTTCAATAATACTCAACTCCAGACTCCGACTCCCAAATATAGCTGCCTGGTGGCCAAGTGGCTAGAGCTCTGGCCTTTGGCACCCAGGCTTCAGGTTCGTATCCTGATGGGGGTATGCGTGTTTGTGAGTGGTTCGGAATCCACGTTAAACTGTAGGTCCCGGTCTGTTTAACCCAAAGTGTGCACAAGATGATCGTAGAGCGACAAACCAAACAAACTCTCAAATAAATAGCAATCATCATAACAAATATGAACAGCTTACAAACTCGAAAAAAAATATTAAATTAGCCCTGAACCAAATTTCATCGTACAATTTCAACAGCATACAACATCTCAATCATTATAAATATATAGCATTCAAGCTGTATCAAATCATTTTAACTACTTTTGAAATGATTTCTGAAATTCTTTTTTAACTACTTTGGAAATGCTTTCTAACTGAAAACATTTTTCACTACTTTTGAAATGACTTGTCACTGAAATAATTTTGAACTGTCAGATCCATTGTCAAACTTGACTTTTCACCAAAAATGAAAACCATATCGTTCCATAACAACCGTATCCCCACCGTGCGATTTCTGGCTATTCCCTAAACTCAAAAGACCACTCTGGGGACACCATTTTCAGTCGACTGAAGAGATTCAACATGAATCGCCGCGCGCTCTCTGTCGATTACTTTTTAACATGCATTGAGGATTGGAAAAAGTTGGCATAAGTACATTGTGTCCGGTGTGGGGAGGGGGGAATACTTTGAAGGCGATGAAATAAATTTAGAAGAATAAATAAAGTGTTTTTGAAAAAAATTGGACACAGTAGTATTTTATAAAAAAATTCCATGAAAATTTCAACTTTTAACGTAATTTAGGTCGTCATTTCGAATCTTAGTGTACTAATGTGTCCAAAAGTAAGACCAATTTTCAATTTCAAATTCCCGGACTTATGGAATTTCAATTGTTTTTTCTTTTTTTAGCTTACAGGCACTGTCCTTACCATCTGCGTGAAATTTGAAGTCAAAATATTCATTAGTATTTGAGTTACGCTTTGTCTTTGTGAGACGCTAAAACTCATTCTTCGTTACTGTTTCGCCAAATATGAAACCCATATCGTTCCACAACCACCGTATTCCCTAAACTAAAAACCACCCGGGGACACCGTTTTGAGTCGATTGAAGAGATTCAGCGTGAATCGCCGGGCGCTTTGAAGGCCATCCCTGCCGTTGACTTTTTAGCATGCATTGAGAATTGGGAAAAAAAAGTTGGTATAAGTGCATTATATCCAGAGGGGATTACTTTGAAATAAATTTGGAAGAATGAATAAAGAGTTTTTGAAAAAAAAAAAAATAATTGGTCTTACTCTTTGGGCACAGTAGTAGATTGCAAAAGACATTGCTCAAAACAAAGGAAAAAATGTAACTATATATTTTATAAAAAAATTCCATAAAAGTTCAACTTTTAACGTAATTTACGTCGCAATTTCGCATCTTTAGTGTAACGTGACTAAAAGAGCAGGTGAACAGGTTCATCTACTTCTCGTTATTTTTCTTTTACCACCGGAAGAAATAAACTTATTTATGATTGGGGCGCTACTTTACAGAAAGAGCGTTATTAAGTGTTCTTTATTGCGCTCTTAATTCCTGTGTCACGCTTTATATTTACGACTTCATTTCTTTTTTTTTTTTTCTTTGCGATTTGGGATGGATCGAGGGAAAGTATCTTATAATGTCAAGTTTGGTAGATAAAAATATCTACTTGATTAAGCATTTTTGCCCAGTTTCCGCTCTTGACACGTTTTGCTGCATGCTTTTGAACTTGAATCTGTGGTTGCGTTGGATTCGTAATCGTAAACCGTTCAATGAGAAATGATTCGTAATGGTAAAAAGATTGATCCGAAAAATCGGATCTCATCATTTGAACTCACGAAAAATTATTTATAATAGTTATTTATATTGAAGTAAGTGTTTTTTTTTTTGATGAGAAAAAGAATAAATAAATTTCATTTAGTATCTCCTTACAACACTAAAAAACACTGTTACATAAAAGTAGCGAGACCAATTCAGCCAAAAATGCATCATTTGTATTCTCAATTTTATGAAAAATGATTGTTTTCAAAAATATATGAATTATATTAATGGATTCACGTGATTTTCACAAAATGTACTCAGGATTTTACTAATGGACTTTTCTTGAACGAGATGGATCAAGGGAAAGTTTTTTAATGTTACGTCAAGTTTTGATTTGGTAGATAAAAATATCTACTTGTTTAAGCATTTTTACCAAATTTCCGCTCTTGACACGTTTTGAACTTCTGAACTTTGTAGTTGCTTTGGACCTATCGAATTCAATGAAATGATTCGTAATAGTAAAAACGATCGGATCTCTCATGAGAAATGATTCGTAACAGTAAAAAGATCGGATTTCACGTGAAAAATTATTTACAATAATTCATCATCATTTGATTTCATTGAAAAAACAATTTTTTTTTACTATAAAAAGTTTGAAATAAAATATCTAGTTTTAATTTTTTTCCCATTTTTTGAACTTGAATTTGTAGTTGTTGGACCTGACAAAAAAATCGATCAGATAAAAGATTCAGCAGTTCTTTTCACGTGAAAATTATTTACAATAGTTATCATTTAAACTTAAACTTAATAAAATTGAAATAAATTACTTCCTTAATGTTTAAAGTGATAGAATTTTTTTTAAAAAAAACTAAAAAAGTATTACTTTATTGAAATCTTTTAAAAAGTAAAATTTAGTTTTCTCAGAAGTCGGATTCTTAAGCCAAGGCTTGACTCTAACTCTCAATTTTTTCAATAATGTTCGACTCCCAACTATTTCAATAATGATCAATTCCAGACTTTGGATCCCAAATAAATACCCATCGTCATAACGACTATGAACAGTTTACATAGTTGAAAAAAAAACTTATTCCTAAACCAATTTCATCTTCCAATTTCAATTAATAACTTCTCAATCACGGTAAATATACAGCATTCAAACTGTATCAAATCATTTTTAACTATTTTTTGAAATGACTTCCAACGGAAATCATTTTTAACAGCTTTTTAAATGACTTCTAAGTAAAATCCTTTTTAAACTATTTTTGAGCTGCCAGATCCATTGTCCAACTTTAAACAAGCAGGTTCACAATCACAGCATTAAATAGATACCTTACAAGCCAAAAACCTTTAACAAAAAACCTTTAACCTTTAACTATTCTTCAACCATAAACTTCCTCTTCAGTAGTTAACAAACAGATTCCAAGACTAAAACACACTCTTCAATTACTAACGGCATAATCAGTTTTACATAATCCTTTAATAAACACAAATAATTACACTTTAAAAATGTTCTAGAACAATGTTAAACATTTCGTCGAATTTCATTCTCCAACCTGAACCAATTTCATCCTCTAATTTTAACAAACAATCTCTCAATCACTGTAAATATGCAGCATTCGAGTTGTATCAAATCATTTTTAACTACTTTTGAAATGACTTCCAACTAAAATCATTTTAACTACTTTTGAACAACCAAATCCATTGTCCAATTTTAACAAACGGGTTCACAATCACAGCATTAAATAGGTGGCTTTCAAGCCCAAAACCTTTAACAATTATTCTTCAACCATCAACTGCCTTTTCAGCAGTTAACAAACCGATTTTAAGCTTTAAACACAACTTTCAATTAACAGCATAATCAGTTTTATAAAAGCTTTACTAAACATTAATAATTACACTTTAAAAATTTTCAAGAAAAATGTTAAATGTTTAATTCCTTTATGTGAGTGGTGTCAACATTTTTCATGCGTTGATGAATCATCTTGAATGAAAGATTAATCAACATTTGACCTCATATTTAAATTTATAATCCTCAATTGAAACATCATCATTCACATCATCAATTCAGTTTCTCGCATTGTCAGTATGAGTAATTTTTTGCTTCTGCATTATTACCATTTACGTAATTTAGAGACGTAAAAATGAATCAGAAACTGGTCTGCACTGTAAATCAAATATTTTCATCCCATTTTTGTTTGTGTTTATAATTTCTATTGAAATATCTGATTATATACTAGTTTCTAAACGAAAAATATTAATATTTGTTTTTAAATAAATCAATATTGAATAAAATTACATTACTAGAATTTCATAGGCCCTTTTAAAGAAATGAGAAAGGCCTGATGGCCGAGTGATTAGCGCTCTAGAGCTCGGTGCCACAGGCTCGGGTTCGAGTCTCGACGATGCCATGGATGTCTGTAATGGTTTGGAACCTACTTTAAGCCGTAGGTTCCGATCTAATATGACTGCCGAGAGTTGGGAATAGGGCTAACAACCCTACCCCCGTAAAAGTCAGCGTCCCGAAGCCAAGTCAGACTTCTTCCTATGGTTGCTCATCACAACAGAAGCTGTCCCTCCTTCCATGACACCACACGGGCTCTTGGAATTGGTCTAGATGTTGCCGTCTACCAAGTGGGGCAAGAAAAAAACAACAAAAATGAAATGGGCACATATAAATGTTTTTGTCAATTATCAATAATATAATTTGAATGACCAGAGACCATTTTTATATGCAACTTCTATTAAAGAATACTATTTATATTATATGAAAGCCTAACTTTAACAAATTATGAAAAAGCATATTGCACATTTTTACAGGGTTTTTTTATGAGCTTAAAATTACTTAACATGCACAGAACAATAACATGCAATATAATATATACACAATATAAATATATATATGTATAGTTAAATGTGTTTGTGGGTATAAAATGATTAATATTGATTAAAAACACTTGTGAATTCAATTTGATTAGTGATTAGCATTATGAAAAACGAATTTATTTAAATTGATATTATTAATCCTAAAGATCATGAATTGAAAGCCAAATCTGATACGAGACGGATGATTTTGGACTCGTATTGTTAGGGAGGCCATGGTCCAACATGGACTGTAGTACCGGGTTTGGTTGGTTTGCCACTCTCGGTCATTTTTTTTCACACTTTAGGGTAATTAAACATGGACCTACAATTTAATGTAATCTAATCATTAACTAACATCCATGACATCGTCAGGATTCGAATCTGGGTATGGTTGGTATTTGTAGTGCCGGAGAGTTAGTTTGTTAATAATATTAATCTTTGGTTCTTAGAAATTCCAAATATAATTTTCCAATTAATTCTATACGGAAAATTACAAACTTTTTCTGTTAAATGTAATAAATACACAATTTCAGGAAGAAGAATTTGTCTTTTTGTATCTTAAGTACTATCACTTTGTCCTGTTGATGTTTTATAATCTTTAGTTAAATGTTTGCGTAGTTACGATATCAGGGACGATAAATTGGCAAACATAAATACATTTCAAGCGATAACCATGTTTCAGAATGCTTGGCTATTTTAAGGAAAGGAAATTATCCTGGAAAAGGATATTTGCACGCCTGTACCTTTTCCAAAAGGATCTTTTTTATCTTTATCATCATTATTTAACCGCAGAAATATGTTTTACGCAGAAATACGTTAGAAAAACAACATTCTAATTTATCATGTTCGATTTATAGTGCCAGAAATATTTAGATAAACCAGAAGATTTACGATTCACAGATGGTTAAAAGCACTTTGTATTGACCTTACTCATTTCCTTATATAAAAGTTACAAAACCTTTTAACTGTATTTCTTTGACCGGACCGCGGTATTTCTGTTTTGTCCAATAAACACCGAAAATCCAACGTTCCATTAAGAATTCTCAAGGAAATCAGGTGTTAAGCACTTGGTCCGCGTTCTTCGTCTAGTTCTCTCGTAGTGATTGCTAATGGAAGAGTGATAATAAAATGGTAATTATCATAAAGAACCTTGATTTGGGAGATTAGAGCTAATGGGACATTACCATTTGCGGAAAAGGTGAAAGGTAATCTTTGTTTTAATAGAACATTTGTGACGAAAAACAATTTAGATACACATTGTACTAAGGCGGATTATTAATTTTTCAGATGATCCAGTTCGAAATAGTGTTATAAATACAAAACAGGAATTTGCAAAAAAAAAAAAATAATAGAAATGTGGAGTATATATGTATAATGCAATTCAGTATTCAGTAAGGTATATAAGTATTATACAATTCAGTATTTAGTAACGTGGATGTGTGTAATATATTGGTACTATACCAGGGATGAGTATTTTTCTGGCCATGGAGATTTATCACATATTACAAAATATATTTATTTTATAATGGTCAAAGTAGTGAAAACTAATATTTTAAAAAAATATATTATGTATGCATCCATATATTTAAAAATTAACTGTCGAAATTATGAGAAAAATTAACTTTGATTTTAAAATAATATTCTTGCGAATGTATGACAGATATTGCCTGTTTTGTTTATGAATTTACAGTTATGAATTCGCAGAATAATGAAACTATATTTCGTTTATATTTATATACTTTTTATATTTCATTTTTAGTGTTGTATATTTTTTTTACAATGTACGTTTAGTATCATTATTATTATATTATAAGTGTAAGAATAAAAGTAATTTACGTGTAAGAATAAAAGTAAGCACAAAAATAACAACTCATTATATTTAAATTATTCACTCCAAAAATGTGTATAGTGGCTCTAAATGTAATATGGGAATATATATAATTTTATATACGGTTAGGATGGACTTCCAAAGTGACCCACAAGATCATTTGGTTTGGCCAACCCTGTATTATACAATTTAGTATTCAGCAAGGCGAATATATATAATATATATGTATTATACAATTCAGATTTGCATGCATAAATAGCAGTTTCTTACACTTCATGTTCTGTATTTAGTATTGAGATAGTATTCCGAGAAACATAATTGGCTACAGAATGTGTTATTCTAAGTGCAAAATTTTCTAAACTGAATTATACAGAGTTTATTTTAATTAATAATTTATTTATTTAATAAATAAAAGTGCCTTAATATTGATAAAATATTATAATAATTTTAATTATTCCTTTTCATTTAATTTTCGCTGTAAATGCAAATTATATTTACCTGTCAAATTAAATTAACTATTGAAGACCACAATTTTAAAAATTAAACATATTTTAATAAAAATAACGCTTTTAAATTTTTAAGTTTTTAAAAGGGGTAATATATTATTATATTTATTTAAATAATACTAATATAAACTTTAATTGTGTTTTATATTTAGATATATTTTCAATGATTTATTTTTGAGATTTATATGATCAAGATTAATTTGATCTTTAGATTAAGAGTGAAGAATGATTTGATTTTCTATGCTTTATTTATTTTTTATTTGAGATTTATTCTCTATTACTGGAAGCTTTTTTCGAATTATTCAACGGCAACTTGGCAAAGAATAAATATAATTTATTAGTTTTATATTTTGAAAGAATATTACGACGAACAAAAGAATAAATATAATTTATTAGTTTTATATTTTGAAAGAATATTACGACAAAAACGAGTCTTTTTATTTTTTTTTTCTTCGTATTTTAAAAGTATCGTGTAACTAATAAAAGGTCAATTGCCAATCATCAGCTTATGCAAATAAATGTTTTAACAATCTTTTATGAATATAACAGACAAGTTTATTTTTGTTTCTCATGTACATTGAATAAATATAAAGAGTAAATTGTATGATTAATGCTAAAGACCAATATCCAGTGGTAATTAAAACCGGTTATATAGTTTTTTAATTAGTGGAAGTCAGATTCAAAACACGACTGAAAGATTGTAGTACATCATTACCTATTTTGTGAAAAGCTAATTTCTTATTTGAATGGTAGTGATATATTACACTGTAAACAGGTCTCTTACTGTTTGAATAGAAATAAGTAAGTTGATTTGTGTGTGTTTTAAGAATGATTAAAGATTTGCTATAATGTGAGCGTCTAATTTTTTCTGTAATTGATGTAAAAATACTACAACTTGACCGAATTGGATAGCGTTAATTGAGATTGTAAATAATTCTTCAAAAATTAATTAAAGCATCTGTGAGTTACTCATTTGAATAATATATTGAAAAGTGATTTTGCATAATTTATCTAAAATTAGACGAGAAATTTTCAATTTAAGAGAACTGGTAGTGTTATTATTGAAAGAATTAATTGAAATTTTTAAACATAATGAAAAAAATAAACAAACTGATAAATCATCTCGAAATTAATTTTTGTTTCTTATCCCATTTGGTAGACAACATCATCACCTAGATCAAGTTCAAGAACCCGTGTAGTCTTATGGAAGGAGGGAAAGGGGGGGGGGCAGCTTCTGTTGTGATGGAGCCCCAGTAGGTAGAAGTCTAACCCGACTCCGTCACACTGAAGAAGGAGAGCAGTGCCTTCCGGGAGGAATTTTAGGGAGAAACTATTACCCCGCATGTGAGTATCGTGAGAACATCCGGAAAACTCCCACCAGGTGGTCCGACTCGGTAAGCAAGATACCGAACATGAGATGCCCAGTTTAAGTCTGACTTGGCTCTGTGGCGCTGACTTTTACGGGAAAGGATTGTTAGTATTACATCCAAAAGTCATATTAGACCATGACCTACGACTTAAAGGGAATTTCGAACCGCTATAAACATCCAGGACTCGAACCTGCAACTTGTGAAACCGAGCTCCAAAGCACTCATCAGGCCCTTTATTTATGTATAATTTGTATTAGTATCATATGTTTGATATAAACAGTTCTTGATGGGTTAAAAGCAGTGTTGTTTAGCAGTGTCTTCCTATCACTACGTATTCCAACAATCGATGGAAAATGATGAAAAAATTTTCTCCTCTTTTTTTTTTTTAATTAAGTGGTGGCAACACACCCCTGCAAAGGACTCCATGACATTATTATTAGTAGTATTTTTTGTGCTGAAAATAGATGGGTATTGCTATTCAATTATTTAATCTAATTTTGAATTATATAGGTTGTTTATGGAAGCAGATTTTTAACATTTTTACACCAACAATATTTAGATCTTTGAATTTCTAATCTTTTTCTTTTTTCTGAATCCATGCAGTTCTGTATAATACGTATTACTTCTGTAATAAACAACGAAGTTATATAGCATTAGTTGAAGAGATAAATTGCCCAAGAAATTTTTTTTTTTCCGTCGAAATTTTCTGGTATACTTTTATTCTGTCAATTACCAAAGGAATTAAATCTTGTGTGTTATTATTGTAACTAATCCTCAGTGTCCTGCAGTGAGTGCACGGACATCCCATGAGTCACCTACTCACAGATGGATGAAAGGCGACAACTGAATGACAACTGAGGGCGATTGTGATGGAACACCCGTAGGTAGAAGTCTGACTTGGCTCCGTGAAGCTCTTATAATCATATCGGCAGCTATGGCTTAAAAGTGGATTCCAAATCACTAGAAACATCCATGGCAGCACCGGGACTCGAACCGAAACCTGTGCACCGAGCACTAGACACACCGCCATTTAGGGGTCTTTGGTACCACTGGCTCCAGGTTCGAATCCTGGCGGCAGCATGGATGTTTGTGAGTAGTTCGGAATCCACGTTAAACTGTAGATCCCGGTCTATTTAGCCCACGTGTGCAAAAGATGACTGTAGAGCGACAAACCAAACTAAACCAAACCGCCATTAAGGCCCAAATTAAATCTTTGAATACACACACATTTCCCATATATATCTCGAATTTCATACATAACGTATCACTAACAACCTTTATTAAAACTAACGATATGTTTATTTATGATAAAAATTCCTAGAATTTTTTTCCAGATTTATATTTAAAAATTTTAACCTCTTGAAAAAGAGGTTAAAATTTTATTTAAAATAAAACAAAGCTTTCATAAAGAGTTTTTGTTGCATACCATTCAAAAGTGCAAAAAAAAAAAAAAAAATCCATAGAACACAAAGTTTTCGATGCAAAAACTTTTTCCATTGACTTCCACTTCTCCAGTATCCAAACGACTGGAAACAAAACGTTCGAAACCACCCTTTCCTGGGGATTACCCGACGGACGTAAATAAGAAGATCACGACTGTACACCTTTCGAAATTAGCCTCTGTGCCCTCTTCCGTTGTTGGCTCCTACCCTTATGGCAAGAACGGCTCTCCAGTGCGTTTTGTATTACAAACAATTCCACGGCCTCTCATTGGCTTATTTGCATTCTGGCGTTAGGAAGCACCGCGGTCCTAGAACCCGCATTTGTCCTCTGCTATTCCGGTCACGTGCCGAGCCTTTTTGCCATCAATTTCGAGAGGAAAAGCCCGCCTTACCGTCTTAAATACAAAGATCTTTTCCAAGGGTGAAGAGGTACGAAGGGGGATTGTTCCGAATATCCCTTTCACTTAATTATTATTGTTAATCTATGCATCGGATCACGTGGATTTCGTTCTATTTTTGTTCTTTCGCTGTGGGTTTCTGGTTTGGGTTCCTTTTTCCGCATAGTGACGTCAGCTTGTTTACTACAGTGTGAGGGAAAAAGAATCGCTTGGGATGGGCCGAGTTCTTGTTTTGTTTCCTCACCCCATGAATCATGGGTAGGGTTAGATGCAGACGATACAAATTAAATAGAGTGATTAGATGATCTGTTTGATAACATATACCGTTACAAAACATCAATGCTTGTAATTGATTTATTTTTTTTTTTTTTTTTTTGTCAAGATTATAGTTTAATATTTGTAATGCGAGTAATATTTATAAATAATTTTTGTATAAAATTAATTTATTTAATTATAATTGTTGACAAATTTAATATATATATTTAGTCATTCAAAATTAAAATTCAGTAAGTATAAAGTTTAGATTGATAAAACAAAATATGAACCAAGTATATTTTAACCATTAGATTTTTTTTTTTTTTTTTTTTGTTCTAATGCAGCTGGCAAACACTTAGACAATTGTCTTGAATGCCTTAAGGCAAGCGCTGCACAGACGTTACTCACTTAATACTACCCAGGAGGTGCGTGTAGCTTGAAAATAAGCTGTGGACGTGGAGTAACAATACCTCCGCAATGCTCTACGATCATGTTAGACCGGGACCTACGGTTTTAAAGTGGATTCCGAACCACTACACACATCCATAGCACCGTTGGGACTCGAACCGGAAACATGTGGTACCAAGCACCAAAGCGCTGGCTACTAGGTCATTCAGGTCGCTTAACCATTAGATATGAAATAACAATATTTGTCATTATTACTTATCTTTCCAAAGGTTAAAGAGGTACGAAAGGGGATTTTTCGAAATATCCCTTTCACTTAGCATTGTTAATCTATGCATCGGATCACGTGGATTTCGTTCTATTTTTGTTCTTTCGCTGGTTTGGTTTGTTGCTCTACGGTCATCTTGTGCGCACTTTGGGCTAAACAGACCGGGAACTACAGTTTAACGTGGATTCCGAAACACGAACAAACATCCATGCCACCACCAGGATTCGAACCTGAAGCCTGGGATATGTTCTTTCGTAGGATTTCTGGTTTGGGTTCCTTTTCCACATAGTAACGTCAGATTGTTTACTACAGTGTGAAGAAAAAAAGAATCGCTTGGGATGGGTCGAGTTCTCGTTTTATTTTCTCACCCCATGAATCATGGGTAGGGCCGATGCAGACGATACAAATTAAATAGATGATCTGTTTGATAACAAACACTGTTCTGTGAAATTGATAATTCTATATATATTTTTTATTATTTTTATTTTAACTGTGTTAAGATCATAGTTTAATACTGGAATGCGAGTAATAACTTTTTTATAAAATGAATTCATTTAATTATAAATTTTTATTTGAAATGTTGACAGCTTTAATACATATTTCATCTATTCAAATCTATTCAGTAAATATAAAGCTTAGATCAGGGGTGGCCAACCCGCGGGCCGCATGTGGCCCTCCTCGAATATTTTCCCTGCCTGTGAGATTTATCACACTTTTACAAAATATAATTATTTCATAATAGCTAAATTAGTGAAAACCAATGTATTAAAAAAATACATTATTTGTGCATACATTCAAAAATTAATTGTCGAAATTATGACAAAAAAAATAACTTTGATTTTGAAATAATATTGTTGGGAATATGTCAGATATTGCCTGTTTTTTACGAGTTCGCAGAATAATTAAATTATATTCTGCGAATTTATGATGAGAAGAGAAACAAATATCGCGCTAGTAAAATAAATGTTTTTAAAGGTTTCATTTTTTTTTTAATTTCATTTATATTTATATATTTTTTTCATTTTTAGTGTAATATATTTCTTTACAACTCTTGTTGAATATAATCATCCTTATATTATCAATGTTTACATGTAAGAATAATAGCAAACACAAAAGTAATAATTCATTATGTTTCAGTTTTTCACTCCAAAAAAATGTCTGTAGTGGGTCTCAACCTATAACGGGATATATAATTTTATATTTTATATGATGCATTTTCAAAGTGGCCCGCAAGATCATTTGGATTGGCCACCCTGGCTTAAATGAACAAAAGAAGAACTAACTATATTTTAACCATTATTACTTTCTTGTGTTACTTGTTTCTTATTTTTCATTTATTAATTTAGCCATTATAGTTAATATCGTATTTAATTTGTTTTCAATATCATTTTATATACAATACATACAATAACAAATGATCGGTAAGCGATGTATTTTAACTATTATTCTTCTAATGCAACTAATAAAAACATAATATGATGATTTTTACATTCTGCTCTGTTTTGTTTTATATCATGTCTATATTTATTCAGTCCCTGTTCTGTTTTATACTTCAACATTAATTACAGTTTAAAAAGTTTTGTTTGCCCAACTTATTAACTAACAAACTCATTTTTGCTTTCTAAGAACTTTTATATAAATATATTTCTTAAACATTAGAAACATTTTGCCCAACTTATTAACTAAAAATCTAATTTTTAATTTTCTAAGAACTTTTATATAAACGTATTACTTCAACATTAATAACAAACTTCATTAATTATAAAACAATTATTAAAAAAAAAGGTTTTATAGTATTTTGCGATAATGGCAAAGTAGGGTAAATTAAAATTAGAAAGTTAAATTCTAAAAATACTTGTACATCTATACTTGTACTGAGGTAATATTTTGAAAAACTTATTAAACCACTTCTTAATATTATGTACTCGTATTATTTTCAATAGAGTAATCATTTAAAATGTTAGTGTAGTTTGTTACCGTATTACAATATATGAAAAATACTATACCAATCATTATTTAATTTAGCTATATTTCGTTATTCAGAAAATAAATTAAAAATTATTATAAAAATGTTTAAAAAAAATATGTAAATATAAAAATATGTATATGTAAAAATATGTTTAAAACAAAGAAATTATAGAGTTCAAAGCCATATAATTCCTTTTATTCCATGTACATTTAAATACATTTCAAACAGGTTATAAAAGCTAAAACACTATGCTGATCTTATTTTTGTATACAATTTTACTTTAAATATAAATATTTTTAAAAATACTATTTGCCTTTTTTTTTTTTTTTTTTTTTTTTTTTGCCCATCAGAGAAAAAACAATTTGTCCAAATTTATTAACCATTCAATATTATTAAATTTCTATTTATGATTTTATTACAATTTAATGTAGGGATATCCCAACGAAAATATTGAACAGGCCTAAATTTTTAAAAAATTAAATTATCAATAACTTTTACTTTTGAACACATTTATTTTATTATTAAATCCGAATAGATCAGGGAAGTCCAAACCAATGTTGTTATAAATGAAACTTAATATAAAATCGTAAACTCTTTGTGATTTTTGTGTACTTAGTTTTTTAAATTTTTTTTTTTAAATTTTGATTATATAAACAAATTATAAAAATGATGAAGATTCCATTTTCTTTGAGTACCAAATTGGATTAATTAAATGTATTAAATTTTTATTTCAAATTAAAAAATTTACTCATCTTCTCAAGGTAGCCTGATGGCCAATTGTCTAGCGCTCTGGCCTTTGGTACCACATGCTTTCAGAATCAAATCCTGGCGGTGGCATGGTTGTTTGTTAGTGGTTCGGAATCCACTTTAAACTGTAGGTCTTGTTCCGTTTAGTCCTAGTGTGCACAAGATGACCGTAGAGCGATAACCGAAACCAATCAATCTCCAATGGCGTCCTGATGGTCAGTTGGCTACCGGACAGTCTGGCCTTTGGTACTACAAACTGCAGGTTCAAATCCTGGCGATGACATGGATGTTTGTTCGGGGTTCGGAATCCCCGTTAAACTGTAGGTCCTCGTCTAATTAGCTTAAAGTGTGCAAAAAAATGACCGTTGAGCGACAAACCAAAACTTAAAACAAAATTTCTGTTTTGTAGCAAATATCTTAGATTCTACATTATTTCATAACTTTATGCCTAATGAATTATTGTTAAATTAGTGATATTTTATGTAAGGTTTTCTAGTTTTTTTTCTCCCTTTAAAAGCGACCTGTTATTTCGCATCATCATCATCATTGGCGTAACAGCCCCATGGTGAGCCAAGGCCGTCTGACTACTGGCAGATTTCGAGACGTGAGATGCTACCTTTTTACGGGACAGGGTTGTCAATCCAACGACCAAAGCTCTACGGTCATATTCGTCACGGCACCGAACGCCAGAAAATTTGGCATCAAAGAACTTAAAAGGTTGGACATCCCTGACCTAAACTAACATTAATAATTAGCATTAAGAAGTTGTATACATAGATACAACAATATAGCAAAATTTTTGTCCTAAAATAACATTTGTTGCATTGAAAATAATGTTACTTTCTAACAATAAATTTAAAATAAAGGAGAATTTTAAGTAACATAGCAACAAATAACGAGACATAAGCTTAAGACTAGAATTTATATACTTTTTTTTTTTTTTAATGTTTTTTTTTTAATTCCTAAGCATGCAAAATACAGATTCAGTGAAATAGCCGTTCATGAGGATCTGTGCAAAGACTGGAAAAATCGGGGCCCCTTCATGATCCTGAAAGGAGGGCCCCCTTCTTGTGAAGATCGGTGCTCTAAAATCAGTCTGTTCTTTCAGTGCACTTGTTCCTCAAATTTCTGTTCCTCCTCACCTGCAATGAAATTAAATTTGGTAAGTCAGTAAACTTATAAATAAGACACATTTTAAATAAATGAGAAATGTTTAGAAAGATTTAATTTTTAAATAATATTTCTTTTATGATAACAATACATGGAACCATTTTACAGGTGACCATTACCATTTTAAACATTTTAGCCATTTTTTACCAGGAACCATTTTAAAGGAGACCTTTTACCATTTTAAACATTTTTACAAGAAACTATTTTAAAGTAGATGATTACCATTTTAATCATTTTTTAAATGAACCATTTTAAAGGAGACCATTTTACCACATTTTACAAAGAATCATTTTAAAGTAGGTCATTACTATTTTAACCATTTTAAAGGAGACCATTACCATTTTGTTTATTTTTTCAGGGAACTCTTAAAATGGTAATGGTCACCTTTATAGCTATTTTTACAAGAAACCATTTTAAAGGGGACCATTACCATTATAAACATTTTTTACAAGGAGCCATTTTAAAGGAGGCCTATTATCATTTGAACCATTTTTTTACAAGGAGTCAATTTTTATTTTAAAGTAGACCATTACCATTTTAATCATTTTTACAAGAAAACATTTTTTGAACCATTTTTTTACAAGGAACGATTTTAAAGGAGACCGGTACATTTTTTTTTTTACAAGGAACCATTTTAAAGGGGAGACCATTACCATTTTAATCATTTTTACAAGGTACCACTACCACAAGACCATTACCATTTGAAAATATTTTTACAAGGAATCATTTTAAAGGAGACCATTACCATTTTAATAATTTTTTTTATAAGGAACCATTTTTAATCACATAAAAATACATAGTTTGTTTCCACTGATATTAAAATCTCGCATTATAGAACACCCACCAATCAGAAATCTGATCTTTTGCTCAGATAGACCCCTGATTGGTTGACGTTTTACGGCCCGAGATTTTACTATCAAATGGAAACCCACTTTAATGCAGTTAGTCCTAGACTTACAATGTAGTTACGTTCCAATATTTATATTATAAGTTGCGAACTTTTATATTTTTAATTGTTTACTTTTTTTTTTTTTAACCAGTTACTTCAGTTAGTGCATCTCAGACCCTGAATTATCTATCAATAGAACAATATATTCGGAATTGTGCTTTCAGAAGAATTAAGACATATTGTCATATTTTAATTGTTATTTGAAAGAAAAATCTTTTTTTTTTTTTTTCATCCAATTGGTAGACAGTAACATTTAGACCAAGTCAAGACCCCATGGAAAGAGGGAAAGGGGCATCTTCGGTTGTGAGGGAGTATCCGTAGATAGAAGTCTGACTTGGCTCCATGTTGCTGAGGAAGGAGGGAAGTGCTTTCAGGAAGGAGTTTTAGGGGAATTTCATACCGCATTTGAGTATTGCATGGGAGAAAACCGAGACAACTTCCACTAGGCAGTCCGAGCAATGAGGCAAGATGCTGAACATCAAAACGCCATCGAGGCTTCTCGTTTTTGAAACAGTGTCTACAACAAAGCCGGCAGCGGATGGAACCTCAGCCCTAACGTTCACCAGTGGCGCGAGTTGACTCTGAGCCCCGTGCCGGACAGAAAAATTCTGAAAATTTCAATCAAGCTGGATAATTCTTGATGCCGAAACATTCACCCATACACTGGCCACGAATCTCCTTATTTTAAAAAGCAACACCTGCAAGTCAAGTCTCTTTCATCTTAATTACTTCCAATCTGCTTGGTTATATGTCCACAAGTCTGATCTTTTAACTGTTTTAATTTTGACTTTTTTATGAATTAGTTTTTTTTAGTAATTTAAAATAATTAAAAATGCCTCCACTTATATAAAATTCATAAAGTATTTAATAATACATAAATAAAAATATTAGTTTTAAAAAAGACATATCATAAAACATCATTTCAATCTTAGCGTAAACGTCAAATACAGTCTTCAATCAAGCAAATACAAAACTGGCATTCATTGAAATATGATTTGTCTTATTTGTTATTCTTATCTCCTTTTTCAGCTCGTTTCGTAAATTAATCAACGCTTAATTAGACAGTTCACGTTCTTCGTGATCTGCCAATTGTTTGATAATATATCTGGATAGAGTTTTTCTCGTAATTTTAATTATTCCTTCCATGATTTATTACAGCGAAAGAGTTGAAATATTTTGATTACAAGCTTTCTGTTATGGAAAATTTTAATCTATACTACTGTGTCCAAAAAGTAAGACCCATTTTCCATTTAAAATTCTCGGGGCTTATGGAAATTCAATTTTTTCAATAATTAATAATTATTTTTAAGAGTGCTGGCATGGTCCTTGACATCTGTGTGAAATTTGAAGTCAAAATATTCAGTAGTGTTTGAGTTACGCTTGGCTTTGGGAGATGCTAAAACTGATTCTGGCGATTTTTGAAATATCTGAATTGAATGAGCAAAAAACTAGCAAAAAACATTTAGTTTTGTTTGCGGAAACGTATAGAATATTGCAGAAGGCATTCGATGAGCATTCCTATATCTGAAAGAAATGTTTAGAAGTGGTATAAACAGTTCAAAAAGGCAGAGAACGCGTTGAAGACGAAAAGCCTTTCTGGTCGACCATTAACTTTAATTTTTTTGACGAGCTCACGTCAAAAAAATGAAAGGTTTGGTTCTTGCAAACCGTCGATTTACAATTAAAGACCTTGCTAATGATGTTGGAATTTCAAAAGGATTGGTCAGTTCCATTTTGGGCCTCAAACGCGTCCAATCTCGATTGGTACCGAAAACACTGAATGCACCAGCTCACACTGCATTGATTCTTCGTGACTCTTTCAACAAAAATGAACCCCATATCGTTCCACATCCACCGTATTCACACCGTGTTACTTCTGGCTATTCCTAAACTCAAAAGACCACTCCGGGACACCGTTTTGAGTCGATTGAAGAGATTCAACGTGAATAGAGGCGCGTTTTGAAGGCGATGACTTTTTAGCATGCATTGAGGATTGGAAAAAAAATTGCATAAATGCATTGTGTCCGGAGGGGTTTACTTTGAAGGCAATGAAATAAATTTGTGAGAATAAATAATTTTTTTTGAAAAAAAAAATTCGTCTTACTTTTTGGGCACGGTAATATTCAGACTTTAAAAAATAATAAGGAAAGTTATTAAAAAATTATCAACATTCATGTCTAAAACTTATCAATCAAAATAGAAAATTATTGGTGTTCTAATATTACAACAGTTCAATTAGCATCTTCTGAAAACAAATAAACAAATAGGAAGAACATCACGAACCTTTTTGGAGATTTCTCTGTACGTTACGAGCCATTACCTTTTTTAAAAAAAAAACCAATAGTTAAAAATGGATATGCTTTTGCTATATAATGCATTAACCTGCCTTTGTTGCGATTGAAAAAGTATGATATTTCAATGTGCAATGGTTCATATTATTGTATCACATGGAGACACTATCAAACCAGGGACAAGCAGAGACATTCTTTTTTACTGTGTAATTAGTTACATTAATAAATAAGCAACTCTAGTAGAAAATTCAACCATTTGATTGTTTTTATGAGTGGTACGCTCAAATATTGCGTGTTTTCTTTGACAAAAAAAATTGCTGGAACTGCCTTCAGGTATTGGACAGATTAAACATGTTGATAAACGATACAGTTATGCTACTGTGGATTTTCGATCAATTAAGGGATATTTTAGACCACATTTGTTTTTGTTTGTTTGATCTTAACGAGCCATTTTGGAAAATAGGCCTCCTTATAGGTTGGTAATGGTCGATGGACATGGAAATTGCTGCGGTCAAACTAATGGTTAAAAAAGTTATTACTCTTTGATGATTTTTTAGAGGTAGAAAATACAACTTCGTGAAGTCATTACAGTGGTAATTTTTGTAGAAATGGAAAAGTTTTTGTGGAACCTTGTGTTCCATATAAATCTTGTTTGTTGCATTTGTACTTTTAGAAAAAACAAGATGATTGTTTTGCCCCAAACAGTATTGTTTACGTCGATAACAATTAGTGGTAAATACGTTAACATGGCTATAATGATGTTCGATATATTGGAACCTATTAGAATGATACAATGTGTATGAAAATTTGATATTGGGAGATATTGTTGGATTATTATTACTACATAATATTCTCTGCTGACATTTATTTGCTTTATAAACTAAGGTATTGTTTTTTATTTATGTTTTACTGCGGAAAAATATTATTCTAAGTGTTCCAAATGGCTTTCATTTAAAAACAATCACAGCTAATTATTACGATCGTTGCAAATGTATTATTTTATCAATTCAATTGATTTATTAAATATTAATTGAAGGAAATATTTGTATATTTATCTAAACGTTTTACGTTTAAACAAGTATAATCGACATAAAAGTATCCGCTATATATAGCTAGTTAATATGCATGTAATAATTGTTGATTAAAATTTTAATTTAAAAACTACAGGAAATAGCATAGTTTAAAATTCATGTTATAATTTTTATATCTATCTGATAACAAAATATACCAAATTGATCATTAATAAAAAAAAGCTATAATTTTACTTGACTCAAGGACCAGTGTTAATGTGAGTAGTTATCGTGCAAAAGGACTCACTGTTGAATCTAGGATATTTAAAGTAAAAGAAAATTTAATTGGAAATTTTAATTTTAGTTCTAATTGCGACGTCATTGCAGTCACTACTTTCAGAAACGATGGCACTAGAGAATATGGTATTCTATAAACTATGACAGAGTGCCATATCTCATAGACGATCATATAGTATCATACTCTATAAACTATGATAGATTATGATATTCTATCGACTATGATAGATTATGATATTCTATCGACTATGATAGATTATGATATTCTATCGACTATGATAGATTATGATATTCTATCGACTATGATAGATTATGATATTCTATAGACTATGATGTTATACCACGATTTACATAGAGTGCAAGCGTCTCTTATCAATAGTCAGGATGCATGGCGGAAGTTAATTGTTTTTTGTTTTTTTTTTTCATTTGACACTAAATGTGAGTCAGCTACCCCTAAGTGTTCTCTTTGGAAGGCAATATCCTCCCTTCACCTTGCGTGAGCTGTTCGAAGTATGCAGGTTGGACAACCCTACCCCATAAAAAAATAAGGTTTGAATCTTGGCGCTGGTATGTATATTTGTGAGTGGTTCGGAATCTACGTTAAATTGTAGGTCCCGGTCTAAAGTGTGCACAAAACGACCTTGAGCGACAAACCAAACCGTAAAAAATAAATACCTCCTGTCTAGAAATTTGCCATTAGACAGACGGCCTCACAATGGGCTGTTGCACCAATGAAGAAAAGAAGACGTTACTAAACAACAAGCCATGATTCCAACCACAAAGTCCACTTAAACTCTTAACATGATTTTTAAGGAAATGTTAAAATCTTCCCCAACGAGTTTTCCTCTGGCTGTCAAACCCCAAGACAGCCTTAAATCAGTAATTCTGACTTATCTCCAATAAAACTAATCCATTGCTAATCTGGGTGATGGGGTTGGCGCAATATTTTCTCCCCTCTGCAGGAAATCTTGCGAATCCAAGTAATCCGGAACTAATAGCTTGCTCAACCCCTCCAACCACCCACAATCGGATTAGGAGGGTTGGCGGGAGATTAGGGAAGAGTAAGGAATCGTCTTAATTTCCCAGCCAAATTAATGGACTTGGCTGTTTTCTTGTCTTTGAGGTCTGGCATGCATTGGGGTGTGTTTGGCGAGCGGATTATGTTTGGCTGGTTTGATTTAGGAAAAAAAAAATTATATATTATTTTATTAAAGTCATGTAATTTTACAAGCTATTCGATGGAAAGGTAAACATCCGATTTAAAAGCGGAAATGGGCGAGTTGATTGCTTGTTTAGGGGTGCTGGCAGACATACACGCAGCAAAACAGCTTTGTGGAAGAAAATTTAATAGTTATTGTGGAATTTTTTTATTTAATTCTCATTCTTTTTTTTTTTTCCATTGATATTATGCTGTTTAAATTGTTAAGAATTATAATTAGGCCTTCATGACAGAGTGACTGGAGCTCGGTGTCACAGGTTTCGGGTTTGAGTCCCGCCTGTGCCATGGATGTTGGTAGTGGTTTGGAATCCACTTTAAGCCGTAGGTCTGGCCTAATATGGTAGTCGGGCGTAGAGCTGATAACCCTACTCCGTCTATCTCCTGTCTCGAAATCTATGAGTAGGCAGATGGCCTTGGCCCACCATGGAGCTGTTGCATCGATGAAGAAGGGAAAAATTATAGTTATTTCGTTTGTAATTAAACACTACCAAAAATACCTTTCTCCCCTATTATATCGTTGTGTTTGAATCCATTTGACTTGGGCGGTTGCTTATTTTCCAAGCGATAGCGGTTAGCTATACTTCTTTTAACAATTTTCGGTAACTAAAATTTATTTATAAAAATTAATTTTATAACGAATAATTTAATAACTAATAATTAATTTTGAGATTAGCGACAATATTTTATGTAAATTTTAAATTCAAAAAATAATTACTAAACTAAGGTATTCTGGTTTCGAAATTCGGTAAACGAAGCCATATGACCTTACGAAAAGGGAAAAATCAATTAGAATATAGTCTATTATTAGGCTAGGAATAGTTATGTTTTGAGGACAAACAATATAAAAAGGCAAAATATTAGAAATGTTTAGATTTAATACGAAAAATTGTTAGTTATCGAATTCCATTCAAATAAACGTCGGGTTAGAAGAATGGGGAGAGAACTCAAAGATGACATACCCTAGATTGTTCGTAGAAAGTGGTGGCATAATGCACAAAAGTCTCGTCCTAAATAACGTTGAATCTTCTGCAAATTTAGTGGTGAGAGATAATAATGCAAAGTGGGCAGCATTCAACAGCAATACATTTCATACGTAAAATATTTTAAAGGATAATTAAAACAGCCATATTTGTATTATGTCTGAATAATTTTTGCAACTAGAAAAAAAGTCACTAATGTTTCTCATTTTTTTTAATGAAGTAATATTAGTAATTTTTAATCTTTTTTATTTATTTAATCTTATAATGTTGAAATACCAATTCAAAAAATTTAAGCTAAAGTGGCATATGAAACCTTTATGATTCATGTGGTTAATTTAAAAAAAAAAAACGAATCTTTGATTATATTTCTTTTCCCTAAAAGCTGCAATTTACAAAAAACTGAATTTTATCGTCATCCATCAAACCCATCGAATTGTTTCCACAATTGATTCCTTTCCCGCTCAATACCACTTGTTGATTTAAGTAGTCTGATCGACCCCGTAAGAAATCGTCTGCCCTCAGGACTTGCTTACTTACAGAAGAAGCCCTCCCCCACCCCCTCGGACAATCGGATTACGAAAACGACGTAAGGAGGGATTTGCTCAACTGACCGTTCTTTCAATCATGTGCAAACGATCCGTAAGTCTTCTCTCCTCCCCCTCTTCCTCTACTAAGATATCGGTTGATTGAGTGGAATCGTTTGCGGTTCATTGATATCGTCTGCTGAAAGATGCGCCTTATGGGTTGAGATATTGGCATGCATATAAAACGGAACATAAAAATTAAAAAGTATCATTCGTTATAATATTTAAATAATAAAGTAAAAGGGATGTTTCTGTCTGTTTAGTTTAAATGTGCCGCAGATATTTGTTGTTGGTATTTTTAAATTGTTTAAATAATTTCAAATTTTGGTAAATAAAACAAATATTTTCTTGTCATTATACGCCACAAGCCACATTGGTTACCAGGGGCTTCAGGTTCGTATCCTGGCGGTAGCAGGGTGTTTGTTATTGGTTCTTAATCCACGTTAAAAAGGTCCTGTCCTAATTAGACCAAAGTGTGCAAAAAAAATGACCATAGATCTACAAACCAAACTTGAACTAATGAAAAAAAAAAACCATGCATTTTTCCAAAAAAAAAAAATCTAGAAAATTTATAATTTAATGTACTTTGATGAATATAATGAATGTGATGACAAAAACTCAAGTGAATAAAATGCAATTGTGAATATGATCACAAATTTTGAGGATTTTAATATTCTTATGGATGCCAATTTGCTTGATATTCTTGAAATATGATGACTAACTTCTGCTTCGTGATTTAAGAAATAAACTGGTCTATTAGACAATAGCAAGTTCCTTTCCTAGTAGTGTTAATGATCATTCCAATATTTTGTTCAAAAGCTTTGCTTTCAGACCGTTAATATATTCCTTTGATAACTTGATTTGGTTAATCTTCCTGTGATTAATATCCAACATGTAATATTACACAATGATTAGTGCATTCACCATTGCTATATTTATAGTAGATTCACTCAAGACTCATTGTGATTGCTGAATCTGACTGATGTTCTTGTAGCATGGATGGCTGAATCTAATTGATGTTCTTGCTGATACATTGATTAATGTCTGTTTTATGATTTATGAAACTACCTGGACTACTAAACAATAACAAGTCCATTTCCTAATAGTGTTATTGATGATTCTAATATTCTGTTCTGTGCTATACTTTCTAAAGTTTGGCATATTCCTTTGATAACTGAATCTGGTTAATCTTTTTGTGATTAATATCTAGTGAAGAAACAGCATGTAAAATTACAGAATAGTTAGTATTTTCACCATTGCTATATTTCCAGTAGACTCAATCAAGTTCAGCAATCGCCGTAAGCATTTAGTAATGTTCTTGTAATACGATGATTAATATCAAGTTTTTGTGATTTATAAAACAACCTGAACTATCACACAATAATAAGTTTATCACTATTGCTATGATTTCAGCATATTTAACGATTCATGCCATCTCTTAATGAACATGTAAGAACATGTGACAACTACCCTCTTTCATTGTTATTTTAGTCCCGTGAAATTGATCTATTAATATTTTTAATATTAATCCCTTAAGTTGTTATTTTAATTAATGATAATTAATCTTTTTTTTATTAATATCCTATGATTTCTGAAATATATAATAGTACATAATAGTTAGTATATTCACCGTTGCTATATTTCCAGTAGTCTCACTAAATGTTTACGGTGATTGCTGAACTTGATATTCTTGTAATACGGTGATTAATGCCTGTTTTGTGATTTATGAAACAACCTGGACAATTACACAATAATAAGTCCTACGATTTCAGTAGATTTACCGAAACATAGCATCTCTCCATGGACCTGTAACTACCATTCTTCATTGTTATTTTAGTGCAATGAAGTAAATCTATTAATCTTTAAGATTAATCTCTTAAGCTTTTATTTTAATTATTTATAAGTAATCTTCTTGTAATTAATATGCTATGATTTAAGAAACAACATGTAATATTAAAGAATAGTTAGTACATTCCCCATTGAAATATTTCCAGTAGACTCACTGGTACTTGCGTATTAACGGTACCTTGGCGACAGACTTGGCGATTTTAAGTGTCGCCAATGTAACAGCTAAGATTTGGCGGTTTTTAAGTGGCGCCAATATAACGGCTGCAAATTTGCAGCATCAGGAGAAAGAAAAAAAAAAAGAGACTGTTTTTGAATCCATGTTAAACTCTATATTGGCCTGTTTTCCACTGACATCCGTTTGACTACTTTGTGTTTAAATGAAGTGTTTTCGACTGATTTGTGTTTAAATACAGTGTTTTGAATTTTGAAATCGTTTTGATTTTAAATGAAGTATTTCATATATATTTTATTATTTGGAACAAATCTGTAAGCTGCGATTGGCGCGTTTGTACTTTAAAACCGGCGCAACTGTTGCCAGCTGGTACCGTTAATACGCAAGTACCGACTCACTAAATGCTACGGCGATTGCTGAACTTGATTAATCCGTAACTCTGAAGTAATTAATTTGCTTACGGCGAACTTGCTGAATACAATTATTAATATCAGTTTTGTGATTTTTGAAATAACCCGCACTATTATACAATAAGTCCATCACTATTGCTATGCTTTCAATAGATTTGACGATTCATGGCATCTCTACATAGACATGTAACTACTATCTTTGTTATTGAGTCCTATGAAAGGAGAATGTTTATACGTGCTAAATTGAAATGCGAAAAAAATTCAATGTTTTTCCTTTAATTTTACAGGTAACCTCTAATTTTTATATTTATAGATTTGTTGACATTATTAAAAATTTAACTTTTTTTTTTGCACCTTTTGATGATCACATAAAGTCAAACTATACAGCATTGATTTTACAAAACTTCTTGCTGCTTTCAAAAATATTTAAATAAAATAATAAAGAACTAAGGTCATTTACAATGAAAAGAATTTTACCAGTATTTTAACAGCCAGCAATTACACTTAAAAAGAGATTCGTAATTCCAGAAGAATTTAAACACATTAAAAAAAAGTTAACTCTGCTTTACCAATTCCAAAGAAATGAATCTGAATCCCCAGTCGTATTTCGGTCCGATTCATCAATAGACCGAGCTCAAACACTACCAATAACAACAATAATAAAAAGAAAAGCGAGTCTATCTCTGATTGTTTTGATTTGTCGCTCTGCGCTCATCTTGTGCACACGAGGGCTAAACAGGCCGGGACCTACAGTTTAAAGTGGACTCCAAACCGCTATAAACACCCATACCACCGCCGGGAGTCTATCTTTGAGGCATTCCTGACAGTAGCCCGAGAATTGGCGAAAAGAGAAAGAAAAAAAAAAATCATCATTATCATCAAATCATCTTTTAAATTATTTAAATAATATACTTTATAATTCGAATACATAAAAAGGATATTTAAAATAAAAGTTAAGTATCCGTTGTTGTCTTATACTGTGCTCCCAAAAAAAAAAAAAAAATCAATTTTTTTTTTCCAAAAACTCTATTTATTCTTACAAATTTATTTCATCACCTTCAAAGGAATCCCCTCCGGACATAATGCACTTATGCCAACTTTTTCCAATCCCCAATGCATGCTAAAAAGTCCTCGGCAGGGATGGCCTTCAAAGCGCGCCCAATTCACGTTGAATCTCTTCAATCGACTCAAAACGGTGTCCCCGGAGTGGTCTTTTGAGTTTAGGGAATAGCCAGAAGTCGCACGGTGAGAATACGATGATTGGGAACGAGATGGGTTACATTTTTGGCGAAAAAGTCACGAAGAATCAATTCAGTGTTTTCTGTACCAATCGAGATTTGACACGTTTCAAGCCCAAAATGGAATGGGCCGATACTTTTGAAATTCCAACATCATCAGCAAGGTCTCCAATTGTAAATCTACGGTTTGTAAGCACCAATTTTTTTTTTTGGACGTGAGCTTCGTCGGTCGAGGTTGGAAGTCGACCAGAGGGCTCTTCGTCTTCAACGCGTTCTCTGCCTTCTTTGAACTGTTTATACCACTTCTAAACATTTCTTTCCGATATAGGAATGCTCACCGAATGCCTTCTGCAATTGCTCAATTAATTCAGACATTTCAAAATTCGCCGGAATCAGTTTTGGCGTATCACAAAGCCAAGCGTAACTCAAACCCAAATGAATATTTTTACGTCACATTTCATACAGATGTGAAGGACAGTGCCAGCAACCTAAAAAAAGAAAAAATTGAAATTTCGTATGCCGCAGGAATTTTAAATTGAAAATTGGTGTTACTTTTTTGGACACAGTAGTACTTTAACGGCAACAATTACACTTAAAAAGAGATTCTTAGTTACAAAGCATTAAAAAAAAAAATTAACTCTCCTTTACCAATTCCAAAGAAATGAATCTGAATCCTCCAGTCGTATTTCGGTCCGATTCATCAATAGACCATTGCTCAAACACTACCAACAACAACAATAAAAAAAAAAAAGAAAAGCGAGTCTATCTTTGAGGCATTGCTGACAGTAGCCCGAGAATTGGCGAAAAGAGAAAAAGAAAAGGAAAATCATACCATAAAGTACGTCGTCGAAGTAGTGGAGTATTTGAAGAAGAAGCAGTGGAAATCAATTACCGCCGTCTTGGCCAACTGAGGGGGCCGGGGGTTCTTCACGGAATTGAATTACTCGGCGGCTTCTAATTCAATCTCGCCTCGTCGATTTTACGGGCTTTTGGAAGGCGGAAAGATCTGGCGGGGGAACTTTTTAACGTTGATGTTTCCGATCCGGTGCTCTATGGAAAAAGTCGGCTTTCTGCAACATTATACACCGATTCTGGAATTGCTTGTTGGAATGGTTCAAGCAAAAGTCAAGTATATCGTTTTGTTTAAAGCATATGAAACATTTAATTAAAATGACTGTTAAACAGTTCATTTTAATAGTGTTTAATATATTTTCAATAATTTACAATAAGTATGCAACCTGACTTAAAATAAGTGTAATATATAAACTTACAGTAACTCCATGATGAATAAAGTGGTATATGGGGATGTGAAGTAACAAGGACTATAATCCCCTAATCACTATATATATATATAACATATATATTTTATATATTTTTATATATAGTCATATATATATATACCGCACTCTGCGAACAGTTAGTTTTTATTATTTTTAATATGTCACTCTCCCACAACGCTCTACGATCGTGTTAGACTGGGACCTACTGTTTAAAGTGGATTCCGAACCACTACAAACATCCATGGCACCGCCGGGACTCGAACCCGTACCGAGCGCCAGAGCGCCAGCCATTCGGCTATTCAAGCCCTACAGTAAGTATGCAATAATAACAATATTAACAAAACAGCACACGAACTATTCATTCATGAATAGCTTGTTTATAATTTCTATGTCTTAAAATATGTTCTATGTAAATATTTTCCTTATACAAAAATATTAACTAAGAAAGATAGTTACTGATAAAAATTATGAAACTAACTCCCTGGCACATAGTTCATGTTAGACTAGAGCCGTCTGCCAGACACCGAAATAGGAGACGATTTCTTTTTTTTTTTTTTTTTTACGGGGTAGGGACAGGTTCGGAATCCACTTTAAACCGTAGGTATGAATCTAATATGACTGTAGAACGTCAGGTGTAGGGTCAGGTGACAACCCTACCACGCAAAAAAAAAAGAAAACATCTCATGTTTCAGAATCTGCCAGTAGGCAGACGGCGTTGGCCCACCATATGCCTGTTGCTCCAATGAAGTTTGATTTGTTTTGTCGCTCTACTGTTATCTTGTGCACACGAGGGCTAAGCAGACCGGGACCAGCAGTTTAAAGTTGATTCCGAACCAGTCACAAACATCCATGCCATTGCCAGGAATTGAAGCTGAGGCCAATGAAGAAGGGCTGTCAACCTTACGCTCTATAGTCATATTAGACAGGACTTCCAGTTTTAGATGGATTCCGAGACACTAGAAACATCCATGGCACCGTTGGTACTCGAACCCGAAACCTGTGGCACAGAGCTCCAGAGCGATAGTCATTCAGCCATCAAGCCCCTAATTATCTTTTATTCGAAATTTTAAGATTAATTCTGTTGTGGAAACTTTCGTCGATAAATAACAATGCACGTGCTTCGTAACTGGTTCGCCCTAAATATTTAAACAATTTTCCCAACATATTAATATTAAACGCCATTAGATCTGTACATTAAAAGTTAGTGCATCTTATAATGAAATTTCCTGATGTGTCATATTATACCCTCTAATCACGCACGTGTTGTCTTTAAGTTTCCACATGATTTGCTGGTACGTCCGTAGCTTAACTTCTTTAACAATTTCTTCAACAATCGGACACCCAACCCAGAAAGAAAGCAAAATCTACATCAAAGTCAGTGTACAGCATCCTGTATTCAAATTCCCCCTAGTTGATTCATCTTGTTGTCTCTCATAAACACGCGCGTGTTCTCTTCATGTTATCACCTCATTTAACAAGCCTCCTAACATTAGCTTAACTGGCAACTTCCTCAATATCCAAAAACCCTACTATTTGTCACAACGACTCTGGAGGTAGGGCCTATTTAGATATTTCGTGCGTAGACCTCGTTTCTTTTTTTTTTTCACGTATACTACTGTGATTACAGTCCAGTGTGTAAAGTTAGTGGCAGGTGACTTTTGAAGCAGGCCCTCCTTTCTTCCTCATGGACAGATTTTATTTATTCTTTTTTTCTACTTTTCAGGTTCTTTTGCGATGGAAAAACGGTCGAAAGAAGTCAGGATGTCATGACTGAAAGCAATAAGAGATTAAAGGGCGATTTTTAGATGCTTGCTTTTGTTTGTATATTTGTTTTATGATGGGAACCATGGGGAATGTCGTTTAAACATGAAACAGAGTTCTGTTCATCGTCAATTTTTTTCTTGGTTTTTTTAATGGATGTGGTTGGGGTTCAATAATTGCCAATTATTAATCGATGAAAGTATTCTGGATATGTGACGTCTTGTTTCTGAATCAATGAAATTTCCAGTTTTGTGGTAACTTTTTTGCACAGTAGGAAAAGAAACACGTAATTTGATTTTTGCTTTCGCTTTAATTTAAATCGCATGTATTAAAATAAACATGTTTTTCTTATTTTTAAGAATAAATACATCCTCATGGCCAAGTGCTAGCGCTCTTGCACTCGGTAGCACAAGTATCGGGTTTGAATTCCGGCTGTGCCATGGATGTTTGTAGTAATTCTGAAACCACTTTAAATCGTAAGTCCCGGTCCTAATAGAATCGTAGAGCGTTGTGGGGTAGTGTTGCTCGCGTCCGTAGCATATCTTTAGAGCTACACGTGCCCCCTGGGTAGTGTTAAATGAGTAACAGCAGTGCAGCCTTTGCTTATGGCATAAGGATTAACCGTCTGTATTGCCAGCTGTATTAGAACAGCAACATCTTTTGCTAAAGAGTCCTAAATAACTGACATCATATTTAAGTATACCTAATAATGAATAGGGCAATAACCTTATGCCTTGATTTCTACGAAAATTAATAATCAGATTATTTATATTATTATTATTTATATTGTTATTATAATTATTATTTCTATGAAAATTAATAATTTTATGAATGATTTATTTCTTAAATAATTATTAATGAATTTTATACCTTTTGTTAAACATTTTTTTACATACTGAAGAAATTACAGGGCGATTTTTAGATGCTGCTTTTTGTTTGTATATTTGTTTTATGATGGGAACCATGGGGAATGTCGTTTAAACATGAAAGAAGAGTTCTGTTCATCGTCAATTTTTTTTTTTTCTTTTCTTGGGTTTTTTTAATGGATGTGGTTGGGGTTTCATGATTGCCAATTATTAATCGATGAAAGTATTCTGGATATGTGAAGTCTTGTTTCTGTTTGGGAGTAATTTCTCGTTTAGTTTGAAAATGAAAGTATGAAGCTAGTCTGAAATTTCTAGTATTATAGAAAATTTCTTGCACAGTAGGAAAGAGAAAGTAATTTGTTTTTTTTCACTTTAATTTAAATCATACGTATGTTATAATTATCATGTGTATGTTTTATTATGTGTATGTTATAATTATTATGTATGTATAATTATGTGTATGTTCTTTTTATTTATAAGAATAAATACCTTATCCTTAAGTCTTGATTTCCACTATAATTAGTTATTAATTATTATAATAATATAAAAAATAATTATTATTTCGATTTTAATTATTATTTCTTCGAAAATTAATAATCAAATTTATATTATTATAATAGCACATTAATAAATTTAATAAATTTGTAAATGTTATTAATTTTTATTATAATTATTCATTTTTAATTATTTATATTATTATATTGTTATTATAGTTATTTCGATTTTAATTATTATTTCTACGAAAATTAATTGTTCTACGAATGATTTATTTCTAAAAAAGAATAATGAATTTTATACCTTTTGTTAAACAAATTTTGTTAGATATAGAGGAATTACAGAACACTTTTTATTTCATTAATTTTAAAAAGAATGAAAAAAGTGTCATTAATATGACACTAATTTTACAGATATATAGTAACTATTTGAATTTTGATATATTATTTCTTAATTGTAGAAAAAAAAGCATCATTAGTTTCAAAATTCAACTTTGAAACCGTTATATCTTAAAAATGATATGGAAATTTTATGCTGCGTAACATATCTACAGAATCACAATTTACTTTGTTAGTACTCGATAAAAATTATGTAATATACAATATAATGCTACATAATTTTATCACTATAGCTTACTTTACATTAAATATATAATGGATATAATGGTGATAAAATAATCTTAGTTTTATTTCCATTTTAAAGTTATTTATGAATTTTACATCTTTTATTAAATAAATTATATAACATATTAAGAAATTAGAAAACACTTTTTTTCAATAATAAAAGTAGTTGCTATACTAATTTTATATAAATTTTATTATCTATTTCAATTTTAGTATATTATTTCTTCATTTTGGGAGAAAAATAGCCGCGCTAGTTTTATAAATATTGAAAATCGTTATATCTTGCAAATATTATTGAATTGTTATACTCTGTAATTCTTATACATGATATGTGACATGACGTTGTTGATAAATGCTATTATTATTTAACTGTATTGGCAAATGTTATTTTTTTTCAGATATATTTCTACATTTTTAAAAGATATCGTACAGTTTCACTTACTATTTATAAAATAATTAAAATAAACATCACGTGAATATGATAAAATCGAAATATTACGTTATTTATTAAAGAAATCATCAAAAAATGAAATATTGTTGATGAATTTGAGATAAAATGTCTGATGTTCTCATAACAATGTATCATGGATGATCTCGTAACAAACTATGGCTTAGCAGACCAAAACGATACTTGATATGATATGGGGATAATTTGTATTTTTGTGGAATCAAACAGACTTGAATACCTATGCTTGACTTGCGGCAACGATAGATTACTTTAAGCAATAAATTTACACGCGATAGATGAGTTGAATGTCCCATGTAATATATCGCGAAGAGTCCTGACATTTAGAAGAAGGGATTGAAGCTTTTCGGGACAACTTTAAATCATCATCTAGAAACTCCTTTAAAAATATCATCTGTACAACTCTGACAAAGCAGTTCCTATGCAATGACTATATGTAGGTGATGATGCTTCTCGTAGAAACAATATAAACTCTAGTATCACTCGCAGAGGCAATATAGGCACTAATACCACTCGAAGAGGCAATATAGACACTAATACCACTCGAAGAAACATAGAAATTCAAACCACTCCGAAGAAACAACATCGACATTTAAACCACTCGTAGTGACGATATAGAGGATCATACTACTCGTAGAGACAATATAGACACTTTTTTGACTGTGGTATGAGTATCTATATTGTCTATAGATACTCATACCACAAAGAGACAACATAGAGGCTAATACCGCTCATAGATCTAATATAGATGCTCATACCACTCGTAGAGACAATATAGACATTCTTTTAACTCAAAGAGACAATTATACCTGAAAAGAGACAACATATATACTGCTCAAAGACACAATATAGATACAATATGATGCCTATACAAAGATACAATATGATGCCTAGGTACAATATAGATGCAATTTAATGCCCATACAATACAATAGGATGAAAGTACAATATAATGCCTATACAAAGAGACAATATGATGCCTAGATAAAATTTAGACACTGATATGACTCGTCAAGACAATACAAACAGTAATGTGCATTGACACAAACCCTACTGAGTTAATACATTTCTGAAAATAGTAATTGTAACACGCTCCACCAATAGGAAATAATTTGTGATTGAATATCTGTTAGTTACTCATGCTGTTCCTGGAGTGCAAGTTGAGCATTTATAATGAAGCAAATTTTAAATTTCTATCGAAAAAATATACTCTATATATGGTAAACATTATAATAAATTAACATAATACGAAAATAAGGAAATCAATTTGATTAATAAGATAAATAAAAATTGTGTAGCTTGATTTTTTTTTGTTTAAAATTCCCCAATATAATTGCAAAATTCTTCTTAAGACAAATACAAAAAAAAACATTCTTCAGTGTTCTTTATCTAATTTAGCTTAGGAAGTCGTCTTCCTCTATCTTTTCAATGCACTCGACTGATTTTCTTTCTACTTGCTTTGCTTTCTGGATGTTGTGTCATCGCCTGTCATTCCAAAAGTACTTAAATGTCATCCCTCATGTGCGTACACTTCCCTCTCTTTCTTCTTCTAAAACACGAGTCTGTTTGAAATCATTCAATTTCCTCACTATTAAAAGCTTTCTTGCTCGCTGTGAAATTCTGTGTCTTTTGTGTTTGAGATACTTGTCAGCTAATTCATCATTTTGAAATTAGGGACACGTAAGAGACGCTTAAAAATATAAAATGATCGTGTGTGATGTCAACTTGGGAGGTATTTTCTTTTTTTTTTTTTTTATCCATGTGAGGTTTTTGAACACGCAAAGAAAGAATGAGTTTCGTTTGGGTTTTCATGGTTAGGTTGCTGGCTGCTTTTGTTTTATTGCTTTCACTTTTGTTTTCGGGCATTTGAGAATATTTGTTTGGGTGATGTTTCTCAGCATGCTTGACTGCTCGCAATTACTGCCAATCTTGTAGTTGCTGCGACAACATTTCTATAAGTAAAAGCGGCGAGTTAAATTGCTTAATGTAAATGCTTGAATAATTGAAGATTAAATTGTAACTGAGTCGTCTGAGTATTAAACATTTCCAACTAACTGGTAACTAACTTTTTCGTTGCTCCTCACCAAATTGTTTAGTGGGACACACTTGTTTTTAGTTTCATTTTCACAATTCATTGGTCACCCACAAGGCCGGATTTTCTTATAGGCTAACTAGGCTTCAGCCTAGGGCCTCAAGATCAAGAGGGCCCACATTCAAATTGTTAGCAACATTAGGAATTACATTATTCTAAAACGGCAAACACTAAAACACTGAATCGAAAATAAGGAGAAATTCCACACATGACTAATAAACAAACATAAAAATGTATACATAAAAATAATTAAATTAAACGTAAAAATAATTATTTTTCGTAGTCAAAGATTTTTATTATTTGAATTTTGTTTCTTTGTAAATGTTATGTGTTATGTTTGATTAGTTCTTGTTACAAGTGCTATATAGGGTGTTGAGAATAAATGTCCAAATAAGTGTTCTCGACTTTATAAAAAATGTGGCACGGATAATAAATAAATTTTTTTTTTTTTTTTTAAAGATCCTCCCATCACAACACGTTTCATTTTATATATTCATATATATCACAGTAATGATGTATTTTATTATATCTCATGTCATTTACAAACTTAAAAAATGGGAGGTGAAAGGGCCTCATAAGTGAAATACCTAAGGCCTCTTTTCATCTAAATCCGGCCCTGGTCATCCGTTATTCTTCCATAAAATACAGGGGCCTGAATGGCCGAGTGACTAGCGCTCTGGCGCTCAGTACCACAGGTTTCGGGTTCGAGTCCCGACGGTGGCATGGATGTTTGTCAGTGGTTCGGAATCCACTTTAAACTATAGGTCACTGTCTGTTTAGCCTAACGAGTGCACAAGATGACCGTAGAGCGACAAACCAAACCAATCCATAAAATACAATTAGATGTATCGGCGTTTCCGATACTAAATGAAGTGACTTTAATGTATTTGCATCTAAGGATAAGGTGGAACAAGGCAATAATTGCTCCTACTTACGGACTATCGATAACGATTATTTGTTTCATAAGAATCTAGGTCGGACATCAAACATCAGCATGAAGCTTTTTAAAGTAATATATATATATATCTTAAATATTTTACAAATAGAATTATAATAAATGTTTCGTATTTATCTGCTAATTAACTGTGCAGAAAAGTTCTACACTTATTCTTCAAATATTTATATATAAAAACTGCAGTTCTGTTTTGACATTTTACAAGTAAAAATTCACAAACTAATTACTAGTAAAAAAAACAAAAATAATATTTCGATTGTCGTTGAATGAAACTTATCAATGCATTAAAAATTAATTTCCATTTAAAGATGTAATTCGTATAAATTTTATATACAGAAAGAAGCAGATAAATAAGAAACATTCATTGTCATTAACTGGGTCTAAAGGTTCTACACTTTCAACTATATATACATAAATTGCTGATTCTTTTTTTGAAAAAACTATTAAAAAATAAATATTTCGATTGTCGTTTAATGAAACTTATCAATGTATTAAAAATTAATTTCATTTAAATATATAATTCATATAAATATAAAGCATAATATTATATTTAAAATTCATAAGAATAGATGAAATTTATACAACATGAAATCACACAATGCTTAATTGAACATTTATAATTTCTAACAATACCATACATTTAAAAATATTTTTACAAGGTCCTTATCTTTTTTATGAATAAAAGCATGGTAGCGAACATTCTTTTTTTGTTCTTGATAATGGCATAATTCGAATAAATATGTGGATTAAACATAACTTCATTAATACACTTATTTAAACAATTTATACCTGAAAGAATCACCCCAATAAAAAAAATACCATAAAAAAACAAAACCACACGTATACCATAATAATCGCATATCGTTTTCGCATCAGGCATACCAATTCCAAACATACAATATCTTCTTTGTAGAAGACATTCAAACATAGGTGGTTAATCACTTAATGACAATACACCGCTAGTCCATTAAGCCAAACATTTACAATTCCCTACACATCGACAAAAAGAAAAAACCCCACAATTATTCATTGTCTTTTAAATAGCATTGAGTCAAAAAATAAAATATTAAAAATTAATTTCGATCTATAGATGTAATTCATATAAATATAAAGCGTAATATTGTATAAATTTCATCTATTCTTATGAATTTTAAATATAACATAAAATCACACAACGCTTAATTGAACATTTAAAAATTCTTACAATGTCATGCATGTAAAGAATATTTTTACATGGTCCTTATCATTTTATGAATAAAAGCATGGTAGCGGACATTCTTTTTTTCTTCTTGATAATGGCACAATTCGAATAAATTTGTGGATTAAACATAACTTCATTAATACACATTTCAAACAACTTATACCTGAAAGAATCACCAATATCAAAAAAGTACCAAAAGCACGTATACCATAATAATCGCATATCGTTTTTCGCATCAAGCATACCAATTCCAAGCATACAATATCTCCGTTGTAGAAGACATCCAAACATAGGTGGGTAATCACTTAATGACAATACACCGCTAGTCCATTAAGCCAAACATTTACAATTCCCAACAGACCCTGGCAAAAAGAAAAACCCCACAATTATTCATTGTCTTTTAAATAGCATTGAGTCAAAAATAAAGCAACCTCAATATTTGTTATCACATTCACACGCCGATTCTAATGACAATAGAGAGAGAGAGTCCATAAAATAAAATCGAATTGGTGACGTGAAACACCATTTATAAAAGTCACTTATAACCATCTTCTGAAAAGACATAATAGACATGAGCCACTCGTTATAAAGGACTCCTCTTTAATTTTTACAGCAGATGTATAGATTAAGTAGTATACGCCAAATATACTACAGCTAGTTGAATGGTAAATTTGCACTAATATCACTATATCACGAACTCTATCTTTGTAGAAACTGGCAGAATATTTTTTTGTGTGTGTGTGTCTCTTTTTAATGGTGGATAAAAACTACAATCGGAGATTCAAAACAAATGCTGGGGTTGGTGTAGCCACTAGTAATTTCTTTACTGATGATCTTTTAACGTAATGTTTTTTTGTTTTGTCTTTATCTTTATCTTTTTTTAAAGTATATGTTTGATTTGGGAGGTGTGCAAAGATGTTACAGGCTGGCGCGGAAGCTATTGGAAAAAGATGAGTGGTTGAAAAAAAAAAAAAAAAAAGGAAAAGAATGAAAGGAAACGTCAATCTGTTTTTATGTGAAAGCGGGCGGACAGATTTTAACTTTATTGAACAATTTGCTCAGAGATTAGTTCAGTGCATTTTTTGTTACAGAGTTTGTAACGTTATTCTTTCCTATCTCTATAATTTAAAAAGATAGGAAAGAATAACGTAACAAACTGCAATGTTATTATATATTGTTTTTAACAGTGTTTAACTTTATTTTAACAATTTGCTCAGAGATTAGTTTAGTTCAGTTACTTCAGTTACAAAATTTTATTTAAATTACAGAGGTAGGAAAGAATAAAATTACAAAGTGCAACGTTATTATATTGTATTTTTAACAAATTTTAACTTTATTGAACAATTTTCTCAGAGTTAAGTTCAGCTCAGTTACAGAGTTTTTTAAAAATTATAATAATAGGAAAGTATAACGTTACAAACTGCAACGTTATTATATAGTATTTTATTACACAATTTGCTCAGAGTTTAGTTCAGTTCTGTTACAAATTAAGTTTTATTGATTACAGACGTAGGAAAGAATAACGCTAAAAACTGCAACGTTATTATATAGTATTTAATTGAACAATTTGGTCAGAAATTAGTTCAGTTCAGTAGGAGTTCTTTTAATTATAGTGGTAGGAAGGAATAGCTTTGCAACAACTCTGCAACATTATTACAACAAATCCCAAACTAGTGCTGAGGTTGGTGTTCCACTCGTAATTTCTTTACTGATGATCTTTTAACGTAATGTTTTTTTTTTTTTTTTGTCTTTATCTTTTTTTTTTTTAAAGTATATGTTTGATTTGGGAGGTGTGCAAAGATGTTACAGGCTGGCACGGAAGCTATTCAGAAAGATGAGTGGTAGAAAAAAAAAAGGAAATAAAGAAAGGAAACGCCAATCTGTTTTTATGCGAAAGCGGGCGGACAGATTTTAACTTTATTGAACAATTTGCTCAGAGATTAGTTCAATGCATTTCTATCGCAGGTTTTTTTTCAAATTATAGAGATAGGAAAGAATAACGTTACAAACTGCAACGTTATTGTATAGTATTTTATTGAACAATTTGCTCAGAGTTTAGTTCAGTTCAGTTACAGAGTTTTTTAAGTTATGGAGTTGGAAAGAATAACATTATTATATAGTATTTTTAACATATTGCTCAGAGATTAGTTCAGTGCAGTTAAAGAATTTTTAAATTATAGAGATAGGAAAAAATAACGTTACAAAATGCAACGTTATTATACATTATTTTTAACATTTTATATCGAAACGTTGTTTTTAAAGTTATAATATGTTAGATGAATTAACTGGTTGAAAATGTAACTCAAAAGACAAGAGTTTAAATTATCAGAAGTCTTTGAATATTGACCACTAAAAAAATATTAAACTACTGCATTTCCAAATAGTTGGGACTAAACTTGAAAGTTTGTTTTGAGCAAGATCATGAATATGTAAGTATTTTTTTAAAATTTTATTGTTATGAGCATATTAGCTATTTACTCGTAAACTGTACATTTCATGTAAAAAATAAAAAATGCAACTTTTAATAGTTTCTTAGATATATTTACGGTGTTAGGTCTAAAATGTTTACATAATTTTTAAATAACAAGTTCATATTTTTTAAAAATTCATCACTTATTCATTTAAAAATATTTATATTTAAGATTTAAATCACGTTCACTTTTTGATGGAATTTTAAAGTGAATATTTAAATATTCAACTTTTATTAATAATGTAAACATTACTTTACCTAAGTTTATAAAATTTACTTTAATTATTAAAAGTTATTTTAACCCATTTGAAAACTAATTGTAAATATTAAATTCCAATTAAATAATTTTAAAATGATGCTTCCAAATAAATTTTAAGATCGAGTATCGCCGGGACTCGAGCTGAAGCCAAGCTCGAGCGCCAGAGCTCGGTACCACAGGTTTCGAATTCGAATCCCGGCGATGCCATGAATATTTGTTGTGGTTCGGAATCCACTTTAAACGATAGGTCCCTATGAAATGTGATCGTAGAGGGTTGTGGCAGTAGTGTTATTCGCATCCGTAGCATATCTTCAAGCTACGCGTGCCCCCTGTGTAGTGCTAAATGAGTAACAACGGTGCAGCCGTTACTGAAAAGATTAAACTGTATTTGTATTACCAAGTGTATTAGAACAACAACTAATAGAATTACATTTTAATCTGTTTGAAAACTAGTTGTAAATATTCAATTCAATTAAATAATTTAAGAATGATGCGTTTAAATAAATTTTAAGATCGATAAAATGCACCAAACTTTATGATCTTGTACAATAAAAACCAATACACCTCCTGAATCAGTTCTCTTAAACTACACTAAACTCCGATATCTAACGGTAGGGTAGATTTCATTATTCATAAACGAATTCATGCCAAACGTACGATATAACTTTTTCCCTATTTATCCCCACTAAACTTTTCATTATTTGTCCGTTCATAATCCGACTAAGCTTTTAATATTGGAACTTTTTTTCCCTTTCGCTCGCTTTAAAAGTCCCTTGCGGGAAAAGTTATGATCGAAAAATGTGCTGGGGTAGTCGAGAAAATTTTGCTGACTCTGCCCTCGTGGGTCCACTTAGAATCTTGGTACAAGTTTCAAAAGGATATGAAATGATATCCTTTTGTATTAAAAAAAGAAATCGAAGGGGAGAAAGTTGATGGGGTAAAAAGATTCGTTTCTTTTTTAATATATCTATATACTTTTTGAAAGAAGTTTGACGAAGACTTCTTACGGAACTTAGGTTTATGATAGGAAAACTTCGATAAAAAATTGAGCCCTTGATTTGAAGTTATGATTAGATAGGAAAAGAATGGGTGTAATTAAATAGTGAGTAACAAAAGAGTTAAAATCTTTCAACTGTTTAATATGTTTAATTAAAGAGTTTTGAGAAGTTTAAAGGAAAATAATCGTTTAAATCATTTAAATGAAATATTCTAATTTAATATTATTTTTTAATATTTTTTATATATATTTCAGCAATTTTACAATTAAATAAACAGACAATTTTATATAATTGTATTAATAATAATTGTAGTAATAATAATATTTATATAACGACATGCATTTTTTTTTGTTGACGTTGAACATCGGTGGGCCTCGTTTTACACTGATGTAGGTGGACTGTTCGTGGCATACAAGTGTTAAAAGGAAGGATATTGCCTTCCAAGAGGACTTTTAGAAGTAACTGCCCCACATTTGCATGTTAAGAGAAAATCCTGTAAACACCCTTGAGCAGATTGACTATCTATGTGAGACGTTTACATATCATTACGAGTCTCATGTTTGTAACCGTTGTGATTTCGATATAACACGTACAAGGGAAACAAATAGGGCCTGAATGGTCAGTAGCTAGCGCTCTGGCACTCGGTACCACACAGGTTTCGGGTTCGAGTTCCCGGCTGTGCCATGGATGTTTGTAGTGGTTCGTAATCCACTTTAAGCCGTAGGTCCCGGTCTCATATGACTGTAACAGCGTCACGGAGCAACAGTCAGACTTCTACCTACGGGTGCTCCATCACAACAGAAGCTGCCCCTTTCCCTCCAACCATGAGTAGATCCCTCATAGGTTGTCCGTCCCGCACTGCAGGACATTGATGATTAGTCACAAACAAACAGGGAAACAAATTTTCATTTTCGTAAAATTGTTATTTTTTACTTAAATCATTTTATGCATTTACAGGCCAGACTCGTGGCTACGATAAGTAATAAAGGGAAAACATTGCCTTCCAAAGGACTGGAGTAACTGCCCCTCATTTGCATGTTATATGAGGAAAATCCTGAAATTACCCACAAGGCAGGCTGACTGTCGATGCAAGGCTTTTTACACATATCATCACAATCGCCATCGAATCTTCCTGTTTCTGACAGTAGTTTTTGTTAGTGATTTGGAATCCACTTTAAACTGTAGCCCCTGTCTAATTAATGAGCACAAAATGACCGTAGAGCGACAAACCAAATCGCGCGCCAAAACGGTAATCACTCGGCCACCAAGCCCCAAATGTTTATTATTGAAAAGAATTTTTTGTTATAAAATGTTTATTAATAACAAAATAGTAAAAATTATCACTTATTGTTGAAAACTTTTCCAGAACTAATTAATGTTAGCAAAAATAACGAGAAAAAATTGTTATATTTTCATTTAATAAAAATGGAAACATATAATGTATGTGACTTAAAAGTTACTAAATTCCAAAAAAATTTAAAAATTTGAAGCAACAAATTAAAATATTTAGTTTATTAAATTATAATTATTTCGTGATTATTTTTAAAATTCAGATTCAGATAAATTAATAATTACAGAAACAACAAAAATTAAATTTTTTTTTAAACATTGTTTAAAATCGTAATAAATCATTTATGAATATTTTAGTTGCGGAAACAGTTTTTGTAATATTTCATTTCATTATATTATTCACTATATAATTTAAATAAATATTTTTAAATTTATTGAAAGATGTAATAGATTTTTAAGTAAATCTTCAATATTTTAGAAAAATTTTAAATGCATCCATTAAATATATTTCCTAATCTTTTAAAACAATGTTTCAAAACTCAAATAAAGAGAATAAATTATTTGGTTTTTTTCTGGTTAAACCAATTATTTTCCATCTTTAAAAGATGAACAATATGTTTGCTATATTAAGAAAATAACGAGAAATATTTATTGAAAAGCAAAATGTGCTTTGTTTGAAAAGGTTAATGCTTTCAAATTTTTATTAATATTCCATTAATTTCTCATTTAAACAAATTCTCTGGTTAAATTTTATGTGCTTTCAATAAATGTTTGCAAAAATCATCATCATTGGATCACACTTTTTTACATTATCCTTATCTGAAAACAATTTTCAGCGGATTAGAAAATAGAAACTGTTCATTTAATTTCACTTATACCTTTTAGATAAAAATTCTCGGTACATAAAAATGCTTAAAAAGGTTCTTTCTTTAATTTAAATACTCAAATTCTCGTGGTTCTCAATTTAGCACGTTTTAAATTGTTTGAAAGATTGTGCTTATTTTAATGTTAAAATGTTCATACAGTAATGCTTCTGAAATTTATTTAGTTCATCTTAAATGCCTTAGAGCCCTTTGTAGAACTAAAATTTTTATTCCTAAATGTTAATTGATTTGCATAATATATAAATACTACAATTATAATAGAATGCATTTATCATACTAGAATTATTGGTTAGATCACTTTCGATATAAAATGTATAATAAATAATTTAGAAATTTTTTAAAGGAATCTTAAGTTAAAGAATCTCTTAAAGTAATATGGCTTCAAACATGTATTTCAACACATTTTCAACCCTGTATATGAAATATTGCTTCAGGATCTATTCAAATATAATCTTTTATAATAAAATATTAGTAGTAATTTTTTGTTACAGTCTATACTAATTGATATGGTTATTACCAAATATTTCTTAGATTTTTCCCTTTGTGGTTAACAGGATTTTAATTTTCACTTTATTAATTGTGATTTAATTTTGATTTTACTTTATATTGCTTCTTTAACAAATTTTTTTTTCTCTTTAGCTTGCAGATTTTTGAGCATCAAAATTAAATTTTAATTTGTATCTTGCTCAATTCTTCATAAATCAGTTGTAACGAGTTGCTGAAAAGACTTCAAATCACTTTTCTCAGAATAGAAAGGAAATTTGTCATTGATTGTGATCATACATATGAATGTCTCGCATCGACAGTTATGCTGCTTAGTTGGAAGTTTTCTCCCATACGATACTCTCCAGTTACCCTAAAAGTCCTTACAGAAGACATTACTCTGCCTTCATCCCCCACCGATGGGTTGTCTGTTTAATGCATAAGTAAAACACAAAGGCCACTATTATAAAATTTATATATTTGTTGTTGTTGTTGTTTCTTATCCCACTTAGTAGACAGCAACACCTAGACAAAGTCCAAGAACCCGTGTAGTCTCGTGGTAGAGGAGGGAAGGAGGGCAGCTTCTGTTGGGATGGAGCAACCGTAAGTAGAAGTCTAACTAGCTCCGTGTCACTGAAGAAGGAGGGCAGTGCCTTCCGGAAGTACTTTTAGGGGAACTACCCCGCATTTGATATCGTATGGAAGAAAACCCGAAAAATTCCCACCATGTAGTCTGACTCACAAGACAAGAATTTGAATATCACAAACGCTATCGAGTCTTCTCGATTTTTGAAACAGTGTCTACAACATAGCCACCAGAGGATTGAACCTCAGCCCTAATGCTCAAGAGGGATGGGCGTTGCCACTGAGCCTCGAGTCGTGTATACATTATATATCTATCTATATTAAGGCCTATAAATGTTTCTTCTAGTAACTCACAACTACGAAACTCTACAAGACCTTGAGCTCACCCTGTGTATAAGTGAGTTCAGTCTTGTAGAGTTTCGTAGTTCGTGAGCTGCTAGACGAGTAATTTTCCAGCCCGTGGTTTGGAAAAGAATGCACCAACATCATGACTCTTGATATTAAGTTTTTTTTCTTTTTTATGGGGCTATAATGAAGAACAATGTCTTTGCCTCACCAGTTTCTGACATTGAAGATTTGATAAATATAAGGATAAAAAAATGTGGCGTGTACTGGTACAAAAAACATGTGAAAGGACACATAGCGAGAACAACTTTCACATTCTTCGAGCTACCAAGAGGGCAAACGTTGAAATCTACCCAAGTACGTGGTCTTGTTAAAACTTTATATCAGTACTTACAATATATCAAATAAACAGTATGTCTAATTATAATAATTTTTGCAAAATAGATTTGTACAATTAGGGCAAGACTGCTTACTCTGTACTTATATGTATGCGAGTATTTAGAATACTGTTTTATTGTAGTTGTATTGTAACATTACTGTAGTTGTTTATATAACACTTTATTCTTTTAAAATAATATAATTTAAACAATTACTATTATAAAGTTGTCAGTAATCAAAATAAATTCTCCACTAGCCTTTCGGATCTTTTAATAACATTTCAGAAAAAAAAAATACTTTAAGATTCAATAAAAGTGTAATAATCATTATAAAACTGTATTAATACTTATCTACATACAACATTTTTTGACGAATAACTATATCAAATCTTCAAATTAGTTATTACGAACATAATAGCCATCACATCAAATCTTTATATAACTAACATTCCAGCATTAATAATAAAACAAATTGTTATCTCAATGTAACGCGAAATTGGAATGATAAAAAAATAAAACAGACACAAAACAACTCTCAAAAAAGATTGTTACCACAGATATTATCACCTTGTTTTTCCAACCAGTCCTTAACCACGTGAATTAAACCCTTATAGTCATCATTGCACATCTGAAGGAAACATTGAAAAACATGTTCACGATATTATTATTGTTATTTTTTTGGCTCAACTACCTTCTGGCGGTGCATGTTAGCCTTTTTTTTTTTATTATTATTCCTGGCATCCAGTGTCCTTCAAAGGGCGCCGCGTTTACCTTCTGGTCCAGGGCCACATCTTGAGAGCAAAACTGGAGCTGGGCTACACAGGAGAAAAAGTGATATGTCACAATTATGATCAGGCTGCAATTAAAGAGACAGCAATTAGGGCAAATGTTCTTACATTTAGCAAAAAGCAAACCGGTTCGATATTTACGAATGCATTGTTAGTTGGTAGCCATTTGGGATTGTGAGTGTTGATAAAAATGTAGTCAGTGTGGCTGCGTGTTATGTATTTTTATGTTGAGTAATGATACGAAGACGATTTTTAAATAAAATTGCATTATATCCATGTACTCTGTAATTATATAATAAAGATGCTTTTTAAATATAATTCCAGCAACATATCTATGTATCCTGCAGTTATATAAGAATGATGATGATAATTTTTAAATAAAAATGTTTATGATGAAGACCATTCTGAAATAAATTGTATTCAATACATACATTTGTTTTATAGTAATATTAGGAATAAAAATTATTTTTAAGTAAAATTATGGAAAATATTTCTGTATTCTACAATTATATAAAAAATGACTGTAATTTTCAAACTAAAATGTTTGAAATTTATGTACACTTATATTGGTATAATGAAGATGATTTTGAAATAAACTTGTATAGCAGTACTTCCTAATACTATGAGAAATTCTCACAGCAAAAGAAATTAGTCATTGAAGTGTTTTGCTTAGTAGATTACAAATCATGAGAAATGATTGTTTATTTGGTTGGTTGGTTTGTAGCTCTACGGTCATCTTGTGCGCACGAGGGCTAAACAGGTCGGGACCTACAGTTTAACGTGGATTCCGAACCACTCACAAACATCCATTCCACTGCCAGGATTCGAACCTGAAGCCTGGGATACCAAAAGAGAGCGCTAGCCACTTGGCCACCAGGCCGCTCATGAGAAATGAAGAAACTAGACCCAGTAAATGAAAATAATAAATTTTAAGTCAGCGATTAATTATAGAAAATTAAAAAAATTAGCTTCTATGAAAAACGTGGAATACAAGGTTATTAGGGTTAGTGCAATAAATGAATTTGTCAATTGTAGGTTGAGAAATCAGAAATATATATTTATAAAAAAATTAAATTTTTATCAGGAATTTAGGAAGGCAAATAAGAAAGCTTTCGAAGCTAGTAATAAATTCAAGCCATTGTAGAATCACTAGATCACTAGATTTTTCAGTACAGAGCTTTAAGAAAAGTCTCATTTCTGGCAAATTATGATAAATAAGATAATGATCAATTTGTCTAAAATACATTTTGAAAAGTTAAAAGTCAATTGATTAATTACGGATACTTTGGTCAAATTATAATAAATAAGATAACGATGAAATTGTCCACAATGCATTTGGAAATCTTGTTAAGAGTCAAATTATCAATCATAGCTACTTTAGAAAATTATTTTTGAAGTATTTTTTATTTAAAAAATAATCTTAAACAATTTAAGAATAATATGCAAGTCACCTTTTTGAATTTTTAAATTCAGAATACATTTTTAAATTAGCATTTTAAAAAGCAAATTCGTCTTTAACTAATTCTGCACCCACACTTAATTTTTTTTCTTTATGCTCTTTTACCAATTCACTATCTATACGATGAGAAGAAGAATCCCTTTATCTTTCTGGAAGATAACTCAACCTTTAAAATTCCCCTTTTCACTTTTTGTGATTTTTATCAATCATTTGGAATTCCACACCACACAGATTTAATTTTTATTTCGTCTCTATCAAACTGAAAAAAAAAAAAAAAATGTCTGCTTCCCAACTTTATCCGTCCATCAACTCCATTGCTATACCCCAGCGATTTGCGGTTGAAAAAAAAATTGGCTCTTTTTTTATAAGATAAATACAGAGAACTGCCTTATTCTTTATTTTTGTAGGGAAAAATCTATTTTAATATGATTACAAAGAAAATCTCTTGTTTTTGATCCTTGATGACGCTTCTTATAGAAAGTATCAATAGTATGCAAGCAAATATGATATTCAGAGTATGAGCTTCATCACTTGTTCTTCGAGAAAAAGCATTATATTTGCATATAAGTCAATTATATTCATCCCATACAGAAAAAGGCAAAGTTTGAATATGCTCAATTTGAGCGCAAGTTATCCTCAATGATCTGAGCCCTGCAGCTCCTGTAAGTTCATAGCAAATGTGTGAGTGTGAGTTGGAAAAGTGAGCTGTGAGCAGATCTGTAGGGATTTAGAACTTCTGTTAAGCAGAATTATATGCTTGTGTGGAACACTATTTCGTGAAAAACAAATTTGATGATGGTATCATATAATAAAAACAAGGCTGTAATACAAAGTTTGATCTCAAAGATAAAGTAAGTACACAAACTGGTGGACTTCACCATAGAGGTGCTTTTCCATGTTACGATATTTTTATTGATCATTTCTTGGATCTTACAAACCATATCATCAAAAATCTGAGCTGAGCTTTCGCCCTTGTTACTTGGAAATGATACAAGTGAGAAGTCTCATGAATTCAAATGGTTCCTGTATGTCTCCAAGAGATCTGAAACCAAAGCAAAGTGTGATCTCAAAACCAATAGGAAGATTCAGAAAACAACCATTAGTAGAAATTTTAGGTTAACATGAAACATGTGGCAGTACGAAATGCAAAAACTTCTGCAAATGCTCCTGATTCATCAGGGGCCCTCATTCCATACGATGCTAAAGACGACATACGTGTGGTACTGGGAGGGCCTAAAAGACATCCAAAGGTACCTGCCTATCAAACCAGATATGTATTATAAGTAAACAGCACATGAGGTCCTTCACCTGTAAAGTCCAACGGATATGGAGAAACAATTATTTCTCCGGGAGATTTGATTTGTCGCCTCTTACCATCATCTGGCGGCAATAATGAGGTTAAACAGACCGGAACCTACAGTTTTAAGTAGATTTTCAAAAC